>PVKA01032788.1:0-24981 GCA_004027165.1 Ctenomys sociabilis
GGAGGAGGAGGAGGAGCAGGAAGAGAGGCAGATGCTAAAAGCAGTCCTGACCTATATAGTGGCCAACATGACCACAGTGTGCCAGTGAACAGCAAACTGCACACAGGACCAGCTGATGAGAGCCGGCGACTCTTGCCTTGCATCGGTCTCAGGCACCGAAGGGATGTGCCAGGTCGCTCCAGCACTAGGAGCAACGTTTCTTGATTTCCAATTGTCACTGTTTTATAGTTATGAGTCGTAGGTACAGACGCTTACACGATGAATTTCAGGGATGCTGCAATGATGATAACATCCTACCTGGACCTACTACCTTCAGTTAGCAAGAATGAATGACATCTACTAACTTCACAGAGGATACTAATGACTTCCATTTTTCCTCACCAGAGCCGGCTGTGGGACTGAGATGTAAATGGCCTTCTGGTTCTCATTTTAAGAGACAAGTGCTCATGGTAGGCCTTTCAGTAAGTGCTTGGCACCTGCATGAGAAAAGGGCCCTGCTGTAAGAATTCTTGCTCTTCTCCTTGCCCTCCATTTATATTCCCAGGACAGCTTCATCCAGCACTAACAATCCTCCCAAGTGGAAGAGCACACAGACCTGGATTTCCTCAATAATTTTTGAAAATATTTCTGCTATAAAATCAGATCCTTGGGGAACTCAGCCGTATTCTGACCACTCAGAGAGTAGAAAGACAACAAAATTCTCTTTGAAACCAGTACCCATACTGGGAGCTGGATACTAGCTGAATTGCCTGTAGGGAGAACAGCATAAGAAACCTCTTTAACTTCTGCAGTCAAACAACTCTTTATTCTTCTACTTCCCTAGGCGCCTTATTTCCTTCCAAATTCGGGGAGCCAGGATATGTGGGACATTTACTACAATCTCATCTTTTTAAAGTGTGACTTGCAAATTCACCTTGTGAACCATTCCAGGGATGCTCCCTCCCTGTTTCTAGAAAGGTGCATACTAACTAAAGGAAAGAAGCAAAAAATAGCCAATAGTTGCCATTATCTGCCGAGGACTTGTAGGGCACTGAGAACTGACAAACAGCAGTCCCCATTTTTTCTTAAAAAGAACTAAAGACAAGGTCTTCAGCCTGATGCTAGGAGCAACCAGAAGTATAATGGGACAGGGATCTTTCCCACAAGCTTCACAGTGGACCACCTATTCTCTGGGGAATTGTTGCTCACAGCATCTTCCAATTTACAAGAGTTTTATTCTATTTAAACATTTTTTTTTTTAATACAGCCTGATGCAACCCAGGTTGGCCTTGACTTCAGTGATCCTCCTGAGTGCTGGGATTACAGGAATGCATCACCACACCCAGCCTAAACATTTTTTAAACCATGGAAGATGCACATTTTAGGGGAGAGAGATGACTACGATGAACCTCATCTACTCATCCCATTTCAACAACTGCCACCATAATTCTTGGTGGTTTGATAAATAAGTTAGCATGTCTCCAGCTAATAAGCCCTGCATTAGGCTAAGACAAGGTATCAGTAGACTGACATTGTCAGGATGTCCCTCCTACGAGGGCTGCCTTAACCTGCAAGCACAGTGCTGATGTTCACACCTGTTTTGAAGGCTTCGCTTCTAATGGTGATGATGAAGCTCTCCTGAGGCCAGGTATGGAGGAAGCTCACCTGGACTTCTCTTGCTTCGGGAGAGTTCAACTTTGTCTAATTACAGACATAAACTGTCTGTGTACTTGGAGGTTTAATCAGTAGCAGGTTATGCAACCCTAATTAAAAATAACTCTAGAAAACACATGATACTTAATTGTACAGCACAAAATCCTTGCATACTGAAAATATTAAGTGTTTTTTTTTTTAAAATCTGATTTTAATTTTCATTGCCTTGTTTACCATTTAGAAAATACTGGCAAGTATTCAACAAGAATTGGGATTAGTCCTTCTTAAAGAATGGTGGCTGTAGGGCTTAGGAACAGATTGCTCCACTACAGATTTGCTTCCATTAGAAGCGAAGCCTTGTTGCTGAGATATGCAGAGGCAAATACAATTACATCATAAATATGGGACACACCACAATATTGCTCACAAGGCTGTGTATGTACATACACATTTTTATGCATGCATCTACCTATCTATCTCTCCATCCATCTATCCATCCATCCATCCATCCATCCATCCATCCATCCATCCATCTATCCATCCATCTTCCCATCCTCCTATCCACATTGTGGTCTTAAACTTTATGTGGCATGACAGGCAGCCTGATCCTTCTGCTCCCTACACGGAATCTCTGTGACACCTGGACATATGATCACACTTCATACCCAGCCTTCCCTCCAAGGAAGATTGCTGCAGCACTACATTGAGTCTATGGATGGAATGAGGCATCTGCTGTTACCCTGTCACCACTGTCACTATTGCTACCTAGATTTCACACCTCTGCCACGGCACATTACAATACGGAGTTGTCTTACAAATAACTTGTGAAGGAGGTGCTGCAATGGGCTCACCCACAATAAAATCATATAAACTGTACCTGGAGCCTTTTTTTATCTACCCATTACATACTGAATGAAGTTACCTTCACCAAATGAGCATGTGAGTTGCTATGGTACTGAAACTTAAAAGATAGGTAATATTAATATGCTATTATTCTAGTCTAATAGCTAAACTCACCCAGTATTACATATCACGGCTATATCGTCATTTCATGGGTTGGAGAAAATCACCAAATTCATGTCAATGGTATCTGAAAGTGGGGGCTTTGGGAGGTAACTAGGGTTTGATGAGGTCACAACGGTGGGACCCTGAGGTAGCACTACTGACTTTAGAAAAGGAAGAAGAAGAGGAGGAGGAAGAGGAAGGAGGCAGAGGAAGGAGGAGGATGATGAGTGGGAGGAAGAAGAGAGGCCTGAGCTAGTGTCATTCTCTGTCTTGCTATCTAAATCCCTGTGCCATACGGTTCATTACGAAGCTCCTCGGCAGGTGCTGGAGCCATGCTCCTGCTCTGCCCAGCCTCTGGGGTTGTGAGATGAATAAATTTCTACCCATTATTAATTATTCAGTCTCAGTATTTTGTTAGAGTATCAGAAAATGAACTATGATATATGTGATCAACAATACACTATGACACTGTATCACTGTGCTGTAGAGATTTTCCTGTATACACAACTTGTGAAGGAACTTCTCCACTTTGCTAAGATACAAATTCCTTACTTATAATAGCACTCAAGCTGTTTTTTTGGGTAAAGCCTCCAAAATCCTCCAAAGATTGATTTGGAATCAGGTTTTCACGCAGGTACAGAAGAAACAAGCCTGAGCAGTCAATGACTTTTAGAAGTCACAAGCTCAGAATTTCTCAGGAAATGATAAGCCTCTTGGAAAGAAACACACGACCATGAAAAATCATGATGACCATTTGTACCAGGACCAAGAACCATACATGCCACCCCCCTCATCATCCAATAAACAAAAAACACCTACCCTCCTATCAATTTCTCTGCACCTAATCAATCAGGGAAGCAGGTATGAGCTCTGTTTTAGTTCCTGGACTCCATGCCAGTTGACCATGTAGTTAACATTTTGAAAAAACCCAGGAACATAGTATTAATTTCTATGTGCACTGAGCAGTGACTCCTTGCTCAATAACAGTCCTTCTAGTCCAGATTTACAGAGGAGGAAATTGCAGCATTCTAGGATGAAGCAAAATTTCCAAGATCACCCAAAATTTCCAAGTTGTTAAGTGACAGAACTGGGAGTTGAACTCAGGTAGTCTATTTCTTTCGGTAGACTTCCTTCCATATGGTTTAAATGACAACAGGCTTCCAAAGTTCTGTTTTAGATACAACCCTTGAGAGAAATTCACAGGGAACCAGCCCAAATCGTGAAGTCACCTTGGTTTATCCTTTTTCTTTTTTTTTTTTTAATTTTATTTTAGGGAAGGGTCTACAGGTGTTCAGGGTCTCACTACTAGATTGGACTCATAGTGATTCACTTATTTACAACCTCCCAAGAGCTGAGATTACCAGTGTGCACCACCATGTCCAGTCTCAATCAGAGTCTCAGTGTGCCCTTGGGGCAGGGCCATCACAGCAGGCTGGGGAATCTAGCTCCTGGCCCCTGCTTCTGCTTGCAGGCGATTAATCCACTGAACTATTTGGCTGGCCCAGGTTTATCTTTTTTAAACGATCCAGAGTTGTTCCAGTCCATCATCTTTGAGAATCATGTGATACGACATCTTTGAACTGAGTATGCTCAGGCATGTGCCTACCTCTGCATGTGACAACCTTTCTTATATGAATGCCTATGTTTTCTCAGTAAACACCCTTTATTTTCTTTGTTGAGGGGGAAACTTCATTCAGAATTATCTCCAATGTCCTCCTGACTTGCTGCAAGTAATAAACCTCTTTACTCTCTTATCTTGGTTGTGGTTACTGGTGTTGCGATCACCAAGAAGGAAATCCATTATGTTTGCCTGTAAAATCAATGATCCACACAGACCCTTTTCCTTCAAAGGGCATAAGCTTTGCTACTCAGCTTCTAACAGGAGAGGCAACAGGAACCACCATGTGTCCCAGGATAACTCTCCCACATTGCCAGAAGTGGTCACAAAACAGAAGAGGAAGTGCCATCTTGGAGCCTATTGCTGGCTGTTTACTTAATTTTCTTGTTGCTGAGATAAAATACGTGATGCACAAAGTTAAGGGAAGAATGGTTTATTTGGCTAACAGTTGGTGAGAAGTTTCAGCCCATAGTCAGCTGGCTCTGAGGCAAGGTGGTACGGCAGAAGGGCATCGTGGAGGAGAAACAGTTCACGATAGGCGAAATCTATCTAGGTCAGTAAGGGGACTTAACAGCATCTTGCTGCTTTTATACTGTATTTAGGGAACTGGGACCAGGGCAGGTACAAAACAATGAGCGGACTGATTTAGTAATCATACCCCTTAATCCCAGCATCACACACTCTAGATCTTGCCATCTCTGAAAAATCTCCACTTATGACTGTGTGAGGCTTTGGGGGACAACTAGACCCAAGCCATAATGTTGGCTCTGACCTACTTTCTTGTGCTAAGCATAGCAATATTTAGGGTTTATTTATTCATATTTTTGACAAAGAACTAGCTTAGAATGATGATATACTTGTTTCATAACTCAGTTTTCATTTGGGAATAAGAGACAAAATAAATTACATAGATGTAAATGGAGTTAAATGTTTATAAGTATGTGCTTCATGTAGTTTAAAGTTGGAAAATTATGCATGTGATAGAGACAAACATCTGAGTCATTTTTAAGCAAGCTGAAGCACTGAAACATCAACTGCCAAATATAAACCGGACTACTCTTGGTTTCTTAAATTCCATAAATAGATAATAAATTTGGCTTTAGTAATAAAAGTATTTTGTGAATTTTTGATAGAAAAAAACAGTGTGAGATTACATTCTTTTTGGATCTTCATCAACAGGCTAAGTGACATACAGTTAAAAATCTAATTAATATGTATCCAAACCAGGAAATTTTGTACAGATTGTTTCAAAATGTAAACTTAAGGAAGGAAGCAAGATGTAAAGAATCAGTAAGCAGAGGAAAAGTATAATATAAAGAAAGCCATAAGTAAGAAAATGATTTTGGATGTTTTCCAAATGTTTTGGAAAGTATTTTGAATGCTAAAATAAGACTTTTGGTCGAAAAGTAGAATGACTGGAAGAAAGGAAAAAATTAAGGTTTGAACAAGTCAAAGAACATTTATGAAGAGCAGTAGCCAGATAGTCTTGGGAACCTACTTTTATCTCAGAGGGCTCCTGCTCTCTAGAAGGAACTTCAGAGGTCAGCTGTGACAGAATCTAACCTTTCTTGGTGCCTGGAGATTGTCTTTAAGATTTTCACCAGCAGCGAGGTGTGTGGCTGAAGTCAAGCAAGATTAAAGAATGAGGTGGCAAGAGATCTGCTGGCAGTCACCCATGTACCACAGGCCTAACATCCTGTGTTCATCACATCAGTCAAGAGAGCACAGGAACTGAAAGTCTCTGGTGAGCCACAGAAACACCTATTCCTGAGAACGGAAAAAAGGCTCATACTGAGCGTAAGAAATCAAATAACAAAGTAGTGCCATCCTATGAATGACTGCTTTTGCCCTTCTCTTCCGGTTGGTCTGTTCACTTGTATACTTTTAATCTATCTGAATATACTGTTTGTGTGGTCTTATAGAATCTTTAAATGTGTTCAGTGCAACTGCATTATAAGTTGTGGGCCATGGATACTACTGTAGGTGCAATAAAATAACTGTAACCTTTATGTGTTACTCTTCTAGTTGGCCTGTTTGCTTCACTGTGTTTTGGACTGGCTGCTCTAGGTCAGTGAAACACTGTCCATAGCAAAGCAGGGCAGGCAGAAGGCTTTGAGCAGCAAGCTGAAGCAAGCTTAGGAGTGATTTTCTGTCTCTTTAATATTGAATCTAGGCTACTAGGCTTAGGGCATGTGAAAATCAATTAGTGGGCTGATTTAGCAATCACATACTTAATACCTGCATCCCACACAATAGACTCAGCTGTCTCTGAAAAAGCCCCACTCATGACTGCAAGAGGCTTTGGTGTTGCATCTAGATACAAGCCATACCATGACTGTTAAACAGAAAATAGTTTCAGGAAATAACCTTCTTAAGCCCCTTAAGAAGTGAAGTGGGGGAAGGTTATTAGGTGTTACTCAGGCAATTTTACAGGTACACTTTAGTACTTAAGGGGGGTTACTACACCTTTAAGTGACTCTTAAGGTTCTTTCAAAGTTGTGTGTGTGTGTGTGTGTGTGTGTGTGTTACACAAGTCCCTACAAAGAATCAATCCACTTAGCCATTGTCTCATTCTTTTTGGGTGACCTAGAATAAACTTTGCTCAACATAATGTGAAATTCTCTATCCAGTAGGGTTTGTGTCTGTTTCATTTAAACATGCCCTTGAACTAATGTGATGATGAATTTTTTCCTCCATGAATATGTGTAAGTTTCCCCATGCAACTCTGGGGTGAGAAGTGTCTCCAGAGCTCTCCTGATCTGCTGCAGGTAACAAACTTCTCTCCACCCCTTTGCCTCCTGGTTGTGCCTACTGGCTTTGTGCTCACCAAGACCGACTCCACTGAGTTTGGTCAGCTAGGGCTCATAAGAGCCAGTGCTGCAGCTCAGAAAACCAGGCCACAGACACTGGGGCTCTGCCATGGGGATAGGCCTTCAACTTGGAAGCTGCCCTAGATCAAGGGAAGGGCTTCTTTATCCATATTAAGGAAGCTCAGTTACCTTTCATTCTTATTGTGATATCTTATTATCTATCCCAGAAAGGAAGACAGGAATATATACACATCTGGCTGGGCTTTGTCACTGTCTTTTGAGCTCATTTTCATAAATATTTGTCCCTTCAACTCAATAATTTCCTTAAAAACATTTATCCCTCCTCAGAATTACATACATTCCCATTATACCCCTCCCTTATGAAAAAAGGTATATGCTTTTCCTTCTTTCTCCCTTTTTATAAATTATAAGAGGTCTTTCTGCATTGCCTGGGTTGGTTCCAGATTCTTAGCTCAAGAATCCTTCCTGCCGCAGTCTTTCAAGCAGCTGGGAATACAGGCATGCACCACCACACTTGACTATAAAAGCTTTTGAATAATGCTGGGTTAGTGGGCAGTTATACTTTGTGATCATTTCTATGCATTTTAATAAATGCACATTCCTTTTCTCCTAATGAATCTCCCAATTGCTAGCTCATTCCAGCAAATCTTTCCTCCAAAACTGACCCTGAACTGACCTATAATGGTGTGAAGAAACAGTAACATCACATGGCATAATACTAGGCAAAACTTTTATCTTCAAGTGTTAAGTGTGCTTTCAGTAACATCAAGAACAGGATCTATGCTGAGTCCTCCTGATACCTTGCATTTCCTCACAGCCTGAATTCCCACAGAGGACTCATGATGGCTAAGGAAGCAAGGGCCCTGCACTCTACACCACCACATACGTCCTCAGACTCACATAAAAAAGGAACACAACAGGTGTGCAAGAAGGAAGCATGAACTTGCTACAAGCCTCCTCCAGGTTACACAGAGAGGAGGAACAGCCCAGCACTGTCTCAGCAGTGAGACCTCCTTATGTCTGTGTGTAAGTCACTTGAGATCATGAATGTTCTCTTAGCTCTGTACCAAGAAGTCCTGTCTCAGCAGTCGGGTTTACAATGCCTCAGCAGGACACCTCATACTCAGTCATGCTGGGCTTATGATTGCCCAGTCTATTTCAATGGAATGTTTTATCTAGCAAGGAAGGGAGAGAGGGAGGAAGGTAAAAGACAAAATTGCAGTCCAGGAGAGAAGCCCTTATTACATTTGTTCATTTAGCTTTTTAATGTGGTAGCAATTAATAAAAGATTTGTAAATCCTCAAGCCACTAGCAAGAGGAAGTGTTTCTCTAAGGAGATGAAGAAGTGCTGTCCAGAAATGCAATGAAATAGGAATTAGGAGAAGAGATGAACTCCAAGCCTACAGGCTCCCTCATCAAGCATTGCATTGAGTAGGGTGCACTGTCAGGAAAAAACTCTACAATCAAACCATGGGTTTTAGCTTTTCAGGGTAAGCCAATCATCTACTTATTGGACAAGCCAAGATAGTATAAAGAGAGAAAACAGTCCTCCAGTGTGTTTATCTTGCTGTCAATACTCCTACAAACAACACGGCTCCATACATCATGGAAGCAGGCAACAAACAAGCAGGAAGATGCTGTCAGACCACTCAGAAATAAGCTAGAATGCTTAGGAAACAAATATTAGGGAACACAAAACAGAAGTCTCCAGCTCACAGATCTCCATTCTCTCCTGTGGAGCCACTGGCCCATACCTAGTATTTAATCTGTCTATTAAGTAGTAAGACTTGCATTCTACAGAACTTCGGTTGGTGTAAACTTACTGTATGTCTGAACTGTTACAGTAATTAGCACCAACTGAAGGCTTACTTGGTTCAATCACTACATTTTTAACTATGCATTAAAGGACTATCTCATAGTGCTATAAATAAGATTTCATAATACATTCAGCACTATCATAATTATACTCAAATCATCTATAGTCCTATGGTATACACTTGAAACAATCAACAGAAAGCCACCATTCAACAAAATATTCAGTGAGAAACCTATAAGGTATCTAGTCTTCCCTTCTTAAATCTGATACCATTCACTTCCTTTCATTGTAGTAAGTTCTTAAAATGAGAAGAATTTTTCACTATATATATATATATATATATATATATATATATATATATATATATATATATATATGTTTTCTTGAGGCAGTGTCTTACTTATGTACTTCAGGTTAGCCCTGTAGTTGAGGTGGGCCTTGAATTCATGGTGATCTTTTTGCCTCAGCCTCCTAACTGAATATACTTACATAAATCGGTAAGAATAGGCATATCCATAGAGAAATGAAGTACATTAGTGGTTGCTTATGGCTGGGGGTACTGAAAAGAAATGAGGCAACTGCTATGAGGGTCAGAGTTCCTTTTAGGGTGCCATAAATTTTACCATGGACATATGAACCTAACTTTGTGGATATATTAAAAATCACTTCACTGTACAAGTATGAATTGCAAGGTACACTTATCATCATCACCATCATCATTTAGTACTAGTGACTGAACCGAGGACCTAGCACTTTCCAGGAAGGTGCCTATACTGCTGAGCTATTCCCCAGTCTAAGGTATGTGAATTATATTTCAGTAACAGTACTAAGAAAATACACAGCAAAAAGAAGTCCTCAAAGACAAAACAAATCAAAGTGTACCTGAGAGGGCTGACCAAATAGCTAAGAGGATTCGAGCACCTGCAAACAGGTGCAGGGGCCAGGACTTCAATTTCCAGGCCTGCCATGCTATCCCCACCCCTGGGGTGCGCTGATATGCAATTGAGACTGGGTGTGGTGGCACACCTGTAATCCCAGCACTTGGGAGGCTGTAAACAGGAGAATCACTAGGAGTCCAATCTAGTAGTGAGACTCTGAACATCCTGCAGACTCTTCCCTAAAAAAATACAGAAAGTAGTAGGTGGATCACTACGAGTCTGATCTAGTGGTGAGACCCTGAATACCCTGTAGAGTAGGCCCTTCCTTAAAAAAATACAGAAAAAAAATTGTACCAGAGGAAATGACAGATGAAACTAATATGAGAGACTGGCTTTTTTCACAGTATTTTGAATTCAATATCATCCTTTGATTCCTGTCTTTGCATTTCAATATATTTCTAAATAATTTCACATTATCAATGGATCATGACTTTGTTCTCTTTAGAGAGCAGAGCAATACATAGATTGGGCCAGTAAACAACAGCAACAAGAAAATCCAGGGTCAGAAGCACCTCCTCTTTTGGGGCTGTGCATCCTGAGGCAGGACAAAAGAGCTGGGATTTATTTCTCATGGAAGAAGCCCCATCAAGTGGAAGGGTATGTCATAACTCTTGCCTACAGCATTTTTGCTTTCCAAGTCTGCACAGTTATTCCCTTTACAACTATCGAATACAATAGAAAGTACTGTCTTTATACTTGCACAGTTCAACTAAAACAATGTTATCTACATAAATTGAGCTTCCTACAGCTTTTCAGCTCAAAAAGTTATCCAAACTTTTCTAAGAGTAAAATGATTATTTCTAAAAAAATCCAACTAGGTACCATCTGCGCTTTCAGTATCAAAATGGAAAACAGTAAGCTTACCATAAATTAGAAGCTACACCCTAATTTCTGAAATGAATTTTCTAGAAAATTCAATATATTAGTTTCAAATATTTACAACATATTTGACCCAATTCCTGTAAGTCTGCCTTTAGATTAGTATGTCTTTTATTTTCAGTAACTTACTGGCTTATCTTTTTTTTAGACAGGGTCTCACTATGTAGTTGAGGATGTCCTTGAACTCACTGTGTAGTTCAGCCTGTTCAAGAATTCTTGGCCACCTTCTTGTCTCAGTCTCCTGAGAGTTGGGGTTACAGGTGTGTGCTATCATGCCTAGCTAAGTGACTAATAAACAGATTCTGAAAGTTAAAATGGCTTAATCAGTTTCCCTCATTACTATTCTACATAGGCAGGATAATGAAATCACAAATGGCTTTTTGGTCTATCATCAACTGATGGCAATTTCTTATAACCAAAGAGAACGCAAGTAGGTTTATAACAACCTACTTGAGAGGTTGTTATATACATGTAATAGTAGCCTATTACATGTATGTTATAAAAGCATTTCTGACACAAACATCACCCATTGCACGTGATCTCAGAGAAACGACCAAACAAGACAGCTGATGTTCCAGAGCATAGGGGTGGGGTGAGAGGTCGTGAAATAACGAAAAACTGACAAATATCTGCAAAAGCAGAACCACTTTTTTGGGGATAGTAAAAAAAGAAAAAGAAAGGAAGGACAAGAAAAGTCACCACTTCGGAATTTGAGGAGAACTGAAGATCTTTTTACTGTCATTTGGGCAATGAAATGTAGTAGTTATACAGTAACTTAAAAGGAGATTCTTAAAAATTGCCCAAAAGAAATCTAAGAAAATAAACAAACACAAAAATCATCACCATTTTTCATGTGTTCAAAACAGAGATGCAAATGTGTCAAATGGAAAAAATTCCCTATACAAAGACTCATTAACAATATTATTAACAGAGTACAGCTGGGGGTCAAATCTTTCTTTTAGAATCAGGTCTGAAAAGTCAAAGTAAATACGGGCCGGGGGTACGTTGGGAACCCAGACGCCAAACGCCGACATTCAGCTCTGTGTCTTGTCCTGCTATTCCAATTTCTAAGAACCTTCATGGCCCAGTGACTCGATTTTTCGCAACTTCAACGATGTACCAAAAGGCAGGGCATCTTGGTTCGAAGAATTAGTTGTGTCTGAAGGCCGGAACAGTACTCGACCCCGATGGTTGAATACGTAAAAGGACGGGTGATTCCTCAGGGTGTCACAGGTCTTTTTCTTCAGTCTAGAGGTGGTATCGATGTCTTTAAATTCCCCCGAGAGATGGACTATGCTGTAGCATGTAATGGCGAAGGCCAGAAGCGTCTGAATAACTATATCCACCGGCAGAGCTTCACCTTCATTTTTTGTTAATCGCGTATAGGAACGATGCTGCGCAGCTGAGAAGGCGGCATGGGCTAGGCCAAAGAGGCCAAGGCCTAACAGCCCCTTCCAGAGCGTGGGCACCATGACCGTAGAGGAGCAGCCGGCCAACTTAAGAGACGAGCTGAACCGTTCCTCCTTCCGCCCGCAGTGCCCGAGCGGCGCAGTAATATGACGTCACGAAGGTCTTGCGCACCCTGAACCTTGTAGGGGTGAGTTTGACTTGGGTGGTTTTCAGGCAAGGACAAACCTTTGGCAGCGCGCTTTACTATTTGGGCTTTCTCAACTTTGGATTCCTTAGAGATGACAAGTGGAAGAGCGAAAAGGAAAAAGTAGGAAATACATCAGCTTTTCATGAAAACTCCTGTTCTGCTGAAAGCGGTCTTCTGTGATCAAAGGGGCTGAAGCTTCAGTGAACTGTGAGCCTGCTCAATGTTGCCCAGGCCTGCACTTAAAGAAGGAGTAGTGAAGGTGATGGCTCACACAACCATCACACACAAGGGTTTAAATCTCCTCTAAGGAGCAGACATCGAAAAATGACCAACTGGAGCTGCACGGTCTGGAGCCCCAAGAATTCTTGGTCAGCGCCTGTCCTGAACCAGATGGGGCCCTGATGACTTTCACTGGCTCATTTTGTGCACCTCATAGTGCTTTCTTCCTCAAATTTAGGGGAAACACACCTCTGCGTTATATTAATTCATTTTGTTTTGCTTCAATAAAATACTTGAGATTGGATATTTATAAAGAAAAGAGGTTCTTTAGCTCACAGCTTTGGAAGTTTAAGGGCTTCTGCTCAGCTCTAGTGAGGCCCTAGTAATGGCAGGAGGAGGGGTGAAAGAGATCACCTGGTGCAACAGGAAATGAGTTTCTGGAGTTAGGCTCCCTTCTTTAAAACAACCCATTCTCTCAGGAGCTGACTTCGTCAGATAATGCGCCATCATCTCTTGTTGAGAGGAACACCTCTTTTACTCCTGATCCTCCCTTCTCTCTCTACTCCCTGGTTAAAGATAAAGTGAAGAGCTTTTTCTGCAATGCCCTTCTATGCTGCTCCTGCCATGGAGCCAGCTGACTGTGGACTGAAGCCCTTGAAAATTAAGAGCAAAATTAAATCTATCTTCCTTTTAAATTAAAACATGTTCCTTGTGGATATTAGGTATTTTGTTTCCAGTGAAGGGAAAGCAATACAGATATTTAAATCAATTCAGTGAATTTTCATAAATGTTTGACATGATACTGCTTTCTGGGTATTTTGTTGAAAGATATAATTTTCTCACCATACACAAAGCCCAGTCTATTACTGTACCACATGAAAAATATGCTTGGTGAGAAAGTGAAGTTTAAAAAAAATCTATTCTGTTCCTTAAAAGTTAGAAAGGCTCAGTGGACTAAAGCACTTGCTTAGGCAGGTGCAGGGACCAGGGTTCAATCCCTGGCAAACAGTGCCAACCCTGTCCCTGGGACATGCTAAGAGTGCAACTGAGACTGGGCCTGGTGGCATGTGCCCATAACCCCAGCACTTGGGAGGCTGAAAACAGGAGGATCACTATGAGTCTGATCTGTGTAGTGAGACCCTGTACTAAATACATTAAAAAAAAAAAAAGTTCAGAAAAAACAATAACAAAGAAAAAGCTTAGAGGTGAAGAAGGACATTTCTTTTTTCCTCCAATAAGAGGAAAAGAAGAAATTGTTGAGGGTCTATCCCATATGAATTGCTTTCCACTCAGAGGTGCCTTCATTAATACAAATCATTATAAATGCCATATTTCTTATTTGACAAATAAGGCAACTGAGGCTGAGAGAAGTTCAGAAATGGTCTCAATGGCATGAGTCTAGTACCTTGCCAGAACAAGGCTTGCTACATAGGGCCACACTGATCTTTTAAGAAAGGTCCCTGGCTGGGATCACAGCCCATCACAGAGCTTGTGGACTTGCTGAAAAAGAAATTAACATTTTGAGCAAACCTTACAAGCCAGTGGTTTCCTCACTAATTGTTTTCCTGAGGTTAACATATTTCTGGTCTTTCTGATGGTAATGGAGGAAACCACAATTATTTAAGATATTTCTGTGAAATTTTAATGCAGTGCTAGAAACATGATAAAAGTTGATTTTTTGTTTCATTTCATCTAGTATCTAGGACCAGCACCAAGGACTATATGTTGGTTTAAGGAAGACAGTCATATGATGCTCAGTGTTCAACATGAATATTTAAAAGTATGCTCTTGAGCATAAAATAAGAGCCGAATGGATGGGTCACTGTTTCCATTAATTTGTTTGAGACATCTGTTGAGTGCTCACCAGTAGAGCTCTGAGCTAGACAGGATAAGGGTGGATAAAAAATGCACAGGAGAAGGTGGCTAAGAAAGGAGATTGCAATTTCTGGGTTGACAGATGGATCTGCTACAGTCCTACCATCACTAATGAGCATAATGGAAGGAGAAAATGATGAGATCTGTGCAGGCTGAAATTACAAGGTAAATTACTCTAAGTCATTTCATATGCATTTTAAAAGCTGAGCTCAGTGAGATTTAAAATATTCACACATTTGCACATACTCCATCTTCATGACCAAAGAGTACGTTTTTGAGAGCTTACAAGATATATCAACTAGTCACATAACAGGTGCCAAATGAAACTTACTTGATTGAATTGAATCAAGCATGTCAGACAAGATTCAAAATTGAACCTTTGAAGAGTTAAGGATATATTTTAATTTGATATTTAATAGTTCTCTGTGATTCTTCATAAACATACACTTTTCAAATGTGTCTATATGACAGAAGTATTGAAGAACAGCCTAAGATTCAAAAGACAACCAGACCTATCATTGGACAGGAATGACATGATCTGAAACTGAACCTGAACCCATCAAACATGACATCTTTCCTGAGTTAATCTGCTAAAGAATGGAACAACTGGTCTCTTGTTTTTGCTGTTATCAATAATCAACGACTCAACTTAAGGGGAAACCAAAAAACTAGAGAAAGTCACAGGTTTCTACAGATAAATGTCAATGGCTGTGAAACAGTATGGCTTCAGAGCTTTTCTCTTTGACTCTCAGATGTTGGGCTTCAAGGCTCTCCAGGTGTAAGGCTGAGAATGTGAATAACTGAGCCGGCACAGACTTCCCTAAGGTTTTAAATAACTAAGAGTTGGCAGAGCATTTTAATTCAGTGGGCCAGCTTAACACTTCAAAAAAGTAAAACAACAATGTCTCAGTGGAAAACTTTACATGTACTAGCAATAAGACACTTGACCTGGGACAAGTAATTTCATCGGTTTGAATTGCTCCATCTGAAAACAGGAACAATAATGTTGGCATGTACTTCACGGGGTGGTGTGAGAATAAAATGGAACTGGAAAACACGGGCTTAAGTTTCTCACTATTATAGGTTGCATTGAGTGTTCTTTATTAGAAATGCCTGGGATCAGAAGTGTTTCAGCTTTGGAGGGGAATTCTGGTATGTTTTCACGCACAATGAAACACTTAGGGAATGGAACCCAGATCAACACAAACATTCTTTTATGTTTTATATACATATACACTTAGCCTAAGCAGAATATTCTACAATGTTTTTATTGCATTTGTGGGTTTTTTGTAGTTCTTTTTTAAACAGAATAAAAAGTAAAAATAAAACATTAGAAAGGATATAGATTTTCAGTAAGCAAAATAAGAATTTAACAATGGTTGTTACGTTGTATGTTACTGTCTTAAAATTAGTTGTTCAGATTACCAGATATAATCATGTAAAATTGGTCAATAAGTTAAAAATAAGAAAAAAAATTAAGCATTAACTGTTCCTTTCAATAGACCAGTAGAAAGCAGTATTTTCCCAGAAGAACTCAAAACATCATACTTCAGTGATATATGTGTACCCAGGTTTATATGTGCACAATTTGTCATAACTAAATCTTGGAAACAATCCAAATGCCCACCAACTGAGGGATGGATTAAAAAGATGTTGTATTTTTATGTGACAGAGTATTACTCAGCTATAAAGAAATGTAAACCCAAGGCATTTATAGGTGTATGGATGCAACGTAGGGAGACCATACTCATAAGTGAAACTAGTCAGGCTCCCATGTGTAAACATCACATTGTTTCCCTAGAATAAGAACCTGAAAGAGTAAATAAAATCTGAAAGTTACAAGAGCTACTGTGAAAGGAAAAGAAACTATTCAAAGGGAAGGAACAACTAGGATGAGGGAAGGAGAAAAGAAAGAAAGAAGAAGGGGAAAATATATATGTATACACCAGGATAGCTCGGATAATTGTACTGCTCTTGTATTTTGAATATGGACCACTCATGTGGTGTTATGTCAGCACTCAACACCATTTGGATTTTACAGCATTTTGGATTTGGAATTAGGGATGCTTATTCCAGATTGTTCTTATCATGTTGATTCATGGCTCTGGCTTCTAGATATTAAATACATATTCCTCCTACTTCGATGCAGTTAATTGCTTATTATAAGCCTGCTCCACCTGGAGCTTTAGTGATTACATGATGATTAACTTTGCTGAGAAATAGAAAAAACAAGATAATTCTAGCACTCATTTGAAAAAAAAAAGTGTAGGACTAATGCATTAGGAAGAAATTCTGTCCATAGCATACGACGCATCTCAGGTCATCCTGCTCACACATCACAGCAGCTATGTGTACAGCAGTACTGTGTTCTCTACATATGTGAAGTAGAAGATCCTCACTGAGAAATCATTGTGTCTGTTGTTTTGCTACTATGCTTAGTGAACTTTTCAGAAGAAATGGATCCTCATCTCCGAGGCCTATTCTGAATTCTGCTGTCTTTAGGGTGGACAGTTTCATGACAGCATGGACTCAATACCCAAATGGATTCCTGCATAAGCATGTGGTACTCAGTGCATCGCCATCACTTTCTCCAAGGCCTTTCACACACAGTTTTTAAAGTGCATCCTAGAAATGTGTGTACTGAAAGAGGAGGATGGGAGCCCTGACTGTCCACAGTGGACAACCAAGTAACCTAACACGTCTCTAATAGTGGATTTTCTATGACATGGCCACAGTCTTGTTTTATGAGATCACCTTCTAAAGTATGAACCTGCATCTATCCCCTTGTTTTAGGCTCTGCATTCAGGCTGACAGAAGCTAAGTCACTGAAAGTCACTTGTGTAGTTTCACAAAGCCACTGAGAGACAGAATCAGCAGAATCAGGTGCAATAAGAGCTTATGACAGAGAGGAAAAAGAAGAGTATGAGGAAATGGGTGGGGAGAAGGGTGGGGAGGGGGGCAAGTGGTGGGGGAACACGATGATGGGGGACTCCTTTATTAAGGGATCACTCCTCTATTGAAAGGTGGAGTAAACTTTGAAAGGTGGAGCCATGGTAGCTGGGGGCAGGTCCTTAAAGGCAACAGTGAAACCCTAGCCCCTTCCTGTCTTTCGCATTTACTTCCCAAACACAGGTAAGCAGCTTTGTTCCACTACATGCTCCCTGCCATGATGAGCTGCCTTGCTACAGGTCTAAAAAGCAATGGAGCCAATAAACCATGGACAGAAACCTCTGAAACCATGAGCCTTTCCTCTTTTCAACTCGATTATCTTGGCACTTAGTTATAGTAATGGAAAGCTGACTAATGCAGACCATAATGAGCTTTGTGGCTTTAGGAAGGTAAATTTATGCTAAATTGGAAAGCAGTGAAACAAATAAAAGATACACAGGTCCTCAGCCTGAGTCCTCCAGCCACATAAGCATGGTTGTGGAATAAGTCTGTCCCAAGTCATGAGAACATTTAGCTATAAAGACCAAAAGAAGAAATAGCTAAAATAAGAGCATTGGCACTAATTTGAATGATGCATGAACTTAAGTTAAAAGTAAGACACGAGTTTGGATTCTAGTTTTATATCTTTTATTCACTGGAGATCCTTCATTCAGAAGCCTAGCAGGATAAAAAGTCAACACTAAAAAATCAATAGCATTCCTTTACACAGATAACAAATTCACTAGGAGAGAAACTAGAGAAACAATACCCTTCACAATAGCATGCAAAAAAAAAAAAAAAAAAAAAAAAGAAAAAAGAAAGAAAAGAAAGAAAGACTTAGGAATTAATCTAACGAAGTAAAAGATGGATATACAATGAAAATTATAATACTCTGAAAAAAGATATTGAAGAGGATTTCAGAAAATGGAAAGATGTTCTCTGCTCCTGGATAGGAAGAACCAACATTGTGAAGATGGCCATACTCCCAAAACTGTTGTACAGATTTAATGAGATCTCTATGAAAATACCATCAATGTACCTCACAGATCTAGAAAAAAACATTCCTAAAATTTATTTGGAACCAGCGAAGACCTAGAATAGCAAAAGCAATCCTGGGGAGCAAAGGCAAGGCAGGAGGCATTACAATCCCTGACTTGAAATTATACTACAAAGCTACTGTGATAAAATCAGCACAGTACTGGCAGAAAAACAGACCCAAGGATCAATGCAACAGATTAGAAGGTGAAGATACAACTACAAACACACTCAGCCACCTGATCTTTGACAAAGGGGCCAAGCATGTTCACTGGAAGAAAGAGAGCCTCTAACAAATGGTGCTGGGAAAATTTAACAAATGGTGCTGGGAGAATGAAAGTTAGACCCAGGTCTATCACCATGCACTAAGCTAAAGTCAAAATGGATTAAAGATCTAAATATTAAAAGAGAAACACTAAATCTACTAGAAGAGAAAGTAGGAGGGAATCTTGAAGATACAGGAGTAGTTTATGTGCTCAGGAACAAAAACCAAACTGCAGAGGAATACTTCAGAGAATTGACTTTAGGTAATTTCTAAAATATGTTTTTTAAATGTAAATAGGTATGAGAATAGTTTCTTTGCATAGGGGTGGTTATGTCATTTTCATGGGAATATGTATGCAGTTTAGCACTGTGTTTGATAAGTGCTCAGTAAGTTGTGCTCAATGTATTTCAACTGCTTTTACTGTGATAATGCCTATACCTTTCAGGTATTTAGAGCAGTTTTTCAACCTCCGAAGTACCGACATCTGGAGCCTGATTATGTGTGTTGGGTGTGTGGGTGCCCCAAATATTGTAGGATGTTTAGCAGCATTCCTAGACTACTCATCCGGATGCCAGTAGCACCTGCACCCCCGTCCTGGTCCTGACCCCAAGAATATCACCAGATATTGCCAAACGTCTTCCCTCCTTAGGGGTCAAGGCCAAAATGCCATGGATTGAAGATGACTGAAGTAGAGAAATTGATTTCTTTCTCAAAACCAGATGATTCTTAATTTTTCAAATTTAATTTACCATATGACAAAAAGATTTCCTTTTATACATGCATATATTTGCCTCTTTATTTTCATCTTGATACTTCCATTCTGTAGAGACAGAATGTAGAGACATTTCCTGTATGCTTTGGGCAAGCTGGAAGGGAGCCCCTGTGCCTGGAGGGATCCTGTGCTGCTTGGGTGAAGTAGGAAGGGCTCTGGGGATGGACTCACCCTACATGCCTCCTTACTCTAGAGACCTCAAACTCTGAGGAAACTCAACGGACAAAGTGTTTTGGAAAGAAAAGAACTGTAGTCTTTTTTTCTGGTATTGATTCAACTAGAGGGAGGTTCCAGCAGAGAAGGAGAAAGTGAAGCTACCATTCCAGGATTTTGCTACTCCTAGCTCAGAGAGCTGTGCTGTTAATGAAATGCTCTTGGAGATCTTTATATATGTTCTTTTCATGTTTCTTAATATCATTTTCTAAAAACTGATACAGTTTTTTTTGTTGTTGTTTCTTATTCATTTGGAGCCTGACTTTTTTGACATCTGTAGCTAATACTTTTATTATTTCCAATAGCCAGTCACAAAACTTACTGTTTTATTTTTTTGTTACTCGAGCTATCAATTGATCAGCAAGCACAATTTCTTTCCAATCATCACAGCTGTAATATATTTCTCTTGATGCACTACACTGGACAGGGCCAAAACCAGCCTAAACAGTGGGCATTTTTTTCTTCTTCCGAATTATAAATTGGACAGGTATTAGTGGCATAATACTGTACATTTTTTCTAAGTCTACTAAGATGACTGCACTCATATTTTTTCATTTAATTTGTTAATATGAATTACTAGCCAAATCCAACTGAATAAGGTAGGGGATCCTTTGTTTCTCTTTCTCTGGACTCGGCTGGTTAAAATTACAATGCTTGTTTCTTCAAAGTTTCATAAAACTTGCTTTAAAACTTTGGTATGTTCTTTGATGAATTTTATGAATTCACGCAGCTTATTTAATGCTTACATAAATACTTAAGTTTCTATTTACTCATGGATGAATTTTAACTTGACAATCAGTTATTCCATCTCTAATTTAAAACTTAAATACATAAATTACATAATGCATTATATTGTCTTCTTAAACTCTGTCATTTTTTTCATTTATTATATATCTTATGTACCTTTTGACTTTTTCTCTTGATTTCTTTACCCAGGGTTGTATTTGTTTGTATGTTATATTGATTACTTTTCTATTTTACTAATCTATTCCTCTGGATCTTTAGTATCTGTTTCTTTCTACTGTCTATGGATTTTTCCTTTACTTATTTTACTTAGTTTATGAACTAGATATTTTATTTTTTGTTCTTTTCTCATATAACTCTTCTAAGGCTGTAAATTTCCTTTTATGCCACATATTTTAATATGTAATCTTTCAATTATTTTTGGTATCAATATTTAAATTTTCATTGTGATTTATTATTTTGCTTGTGAACTATTTATATTGTATTTTTTAAAACTCCACACAGAAGAATTTTGTTTTTGTACCAGGGATTGAACTAAGGACCTTGTGCTTTCCAAGCAGGTGCTTATGCCACTGAGCTATCTCCCTGGCCACAAGAAAGTTTTAATTTACCTTTTTTGGTTATTGTTTTTGCTCAGCATTTGCATTCATAGCAATCCTCCTTTAGTTTTTTCTTTGTATTAAGCAGGTCCAATTCAGGTGTCAGCCTAAGGTATCTTTATTTTGCTTTTTATGATATTGGCTGCTTCATGGAGGAAAATGAAAGTTTTTACCACTTCCTGGAAACTCTGCAATATATAATAAACCTTATCCCAGATCAAACTGCTTTGTAACAGCAGAACCCCTCAGAGAATCTAGTCTAAAATACTTTATAAATCACAACTAGAACTTACTTAAATTGAAGTGTCTTTTAATGACAGGATCTCACTGTATATGGTTCAGGCTGGCTTTGAGCTCACTTTGTAGCCCACTGGCCTAGTGATCCTCCTCTCAGCCTCTCAAGTGCTGGGATTGCAGGGGTAAGGAATTACACCCAGGCAAGGGGAAATTCTTATACGAAAGAGGGATGCCGTGACAAATATAAAAATTGGATCTAATGGACAAACATAGTAAATGAAGTCACGCATGAAGTCCTGCAAGCAAAAGTGAATTGTATGTTGTGAAAAAGTACCAGAGAACAAGAGCTCTTTAAAAATGACAGAATAAAAGCCTATCCACACTAGTTAAAATGCAGATCAAGAAAGTATCCCATAAATCAAAAACAAAAGACAAAAATAAAAGACAGAATAAAGAGATCAAATTTCTCAGTGAATCTGACTGACAGATGTTCTAGAATGAGAGACCAGAGAAAATCAAAGGGAATAAAATTTTAAAAGAGGTAAAGAAGTTTTCCAGAGTCAAAGGACAACAATCTTTATATGAAAAAGTGTATCCTATTGATACAAATAGATGCCAAGCAAAAGGAAGACTAAGATGTACACCTTTGAGATTCTAGAACATCAGGGGTATAGAGAATATCTAAATAGAATATCATATCTGCACCTTGTACAATAACCACTAAGAAAACTATACAATGCAATAATTATTGAATCCATTCTACTAATTTGATTCGAAACTATCTCATTGCGGTTTGTGCTTCAATAAAATTATTGAGAAAAAAATATTCTGAAGAATAAAAGTTACATCACATGAGTAAGGATCAAGATGTCTGATATCTCAAAACTATTCAATACTACAATATTTTCACACGTTTATGAAAATTGTCTTAAATTGGAATTCTATTTTCAATTAAGCTGAGATTATTTAGAATTATGCAGACGTAATGAGGTGGCTCAGCCATCTAAGCACCTGCTTAGGCAAGTGTTTGATCCCTGGCCACACATGCTGCCCTGGCTGCTCCTCCGGGCACGCTGAGCCAGCCACCCAGTCCAGGAGTGAGGGCGCATGCCTGTAATTCCAGCGCCGGGGGGAGTTCCAGGACAGTCACTATGAGTCTAAGCTGCATAGTGAAACCCCATATCAAACAAATAAATGAATGAAAGATTTTTAAAAATTAAGAAAAAAAAACTATGCAGACAGAAAACATAGAAAAAAACAAAGTGATCAGGCCAGGGATATAGCTTAGTAGTGTAAACACCTTCCTGGTAGTATAGGGTCCTGAGTTCAATCCCTGGTACTAAAAAAAAACCCAAAAAACCAGAAACAAGAAAACAAAAACAAAACAAAACAAAAAACAACAAAGTAATGGGATCCAGAAATAGAAATTCAGGCACACATCTAAAATAAAAGAGTTTTTAAACATTTCGGGCAAGGATTGCAGTCCTGTGAGAAAAGAAAAATCTAGGAAGTGAACACTGTCACCTCTGCAGTTTGTCGCTGAAATGGGACCTGGACTGGGCTGGAGGAAGACCTGAGTAGTCCTGCCCAGGGAGGAGAGGAGCCTGAGGCTCCGAGGGAGGCTGAGCTGTAGAGAGGCACAGGCGACAGACGGCTGAGCTGCAGAAATCCTTTTCAGTTTTTAGCTGAGATTTAAAAGCTATTAAACACATTATAACCCCTAAGGGAAGCAAAACTACTGGAATGCTGGAGTAGTGCACATTTTGAGCATGAAAACTGAAGAAAACTCAATGAATCTGTAGCATCTTGTACAGATTCTAAACAGCTTTAGCTGAAGGATTAACCTAGCCCAAGGGAAGAAATGATTCTAGAATGATCTAAATTTAAAAACAAGGTTTGGAAGCATCATGTAAATGATTGCTAGCCAGAGCAAATCTCAATACTTGGAAGGGCTTAAAAAAACCAAAACATTAGGGCCAGCCAGACAGCTCAGTGGATTAAAGTGCCTGCTTAGGCGGACACAGGGATGGAGGTGGCATCCTGGCATGTTGTGCCGGCGCCACCCCCAGGGCTGCGGAGACAGGTGATTGAGACTGGGCATGGTGGCATGCATCTGTAACCCCAGTGCTCAGGAGGCTGAAAACAAGAGGATCACTACAGGTCTTAGCTGTGTAGTGAGGCCCTGTAGATCCTGTACTAAATACATGAAAAAAACCCTGAAAAAAATTTTGAAGTCCATAACACGATAGAACAATGCCAATAATTCAATTAAGAATTACTAGAAATGGTCATGACTCATCCACATGGCTGACACTGACAAAGGATCTACAAACTGTGGTACAGGTTTCCAGGATAAATCCTGAGGGAACCTGACCGACCTTACCAAATACAAAAGTTACATTTCTTGTTATATAGGTCTTGTTTTATCTTGGTCTTAAATATCCAGCAGAAAAGTAAAAAAACAAAGTATAAAAAGTAAAGCTATATTAATATGCTGAGTTGTAAAAGGCTCAACTCAACAACTTCTGACATTGCCAGTCCTACGGAAAACCTACTACTATTATGGACTACTGGACTATGTTGGAATATTTTGCTGAATTCATGCACCTACAATATTTAAATGACAACGGAATACCCATCTCTGATAAAACTAAACAAAAAAGGGGGATACAAATGAACAACCATTTTGTATCTGTGTAATCAAAATAGTTGAGATAGATATATACAGCTACTTTCTTTTAATTCAATGAATAGAAAGATTGTTTTCTAATAGTGTTTGTGGACAGGATATCACATCCGCATCTTGTACAATGAATAACCACTAAGACAACAATATACAATGTACTGATTATTGAAACTGTCCTACTAATCAGCTTTGAAACTGTCTCATTGCTATTTGTTTCTCAATAAAATGGAAAGACAGGAGATTTTAACTCATAAAAAGAATAAAATCAGTTAATAGATATAGATAACGTGGATAATAGTTATAATACAATTTGACCACAAGGACTTAAAAATAGCTACTCTCATGGTGCTGAAGGATTTAAAGGTAAGCATCCTAAAAGAAAGTGAAATTTAAAATATGCAAAGTAATCAACAAAAAGTGTAGAACTGATAAATACTGTGTCTAAAATAAGTCTCATCAGACATGATTAATATATTAGACAACGCAAAAGGAAAGCTCAATGAATTTAAACACAAGGAAAAGAAACTACTGTAAATGAAACGAACAAAGAAAAAGCTGAAAAGAATTGAACAGAGCCTTGATGACTACAGAAGAATCTGAAAAGTCTTAACATATATAGAATTTGAGTTATTTAGTAAAAAGATAGGCAGAGAGGAGCAAAAATGTTTATAAAAATGACGATGAGTTTCCTGAATTTGACAAAAGCTCTAAAAGTGCAAACCCCTAGGTCTCTAAAGTTCAACAAAACTCAATATGGCACCAAGTTATACCAAAATAAATATTAAAAATTAGTGATAGAGATGCTTAAGAGCAGCTAGCAAACTGTTTACATGTAATATATCTTTTTTTTGCAATGTAAAACAGACTTATAGAAAAAATTACATAGTACAATGAAAATTTTTCTTTATTAGTTGTTAACTTTTTTAAAGGAGAATAGATTATGTATAAAAACAGTAACAACACATTGAAAAATTTATAATATTTGTTGAAATAAAATCTATTTATATAATCCCATAGGAATTTGGTAGGAAATAGAAGTTCTTTTTGTAAGCTGTCCATATTATGCATAAATTGTGATAAAGATGCATATTG
>PVKA01032789.1:0-24981 GCA_004027165.1 Ctenomys sociabilis
TCCAGGCAGGGGCCACAGGGTCCTTCCACCTGGGCTGGCCACTGGGCCGCGGGTCCTGTGCAATGCTGTTTCATCTGCAGTATTGAGATTCTGTAATCCTTCATTCTTAACCAAAGACAGAGATTGTCAAGAGCCAGAGAAATCCATTATGGGAAGAATGAGAATGTAGGAGCTCCTCCACTCATAATGGAGCTCTCCCGAGCTACATGTGCGTGGATTATCACTAACCTGCCTCCAGTGTGCTCAGGGCGCTTGTACTGACTGATGGTTGGGTAAGATCACCTAACATACAGCCTACTTGGCAACAAATTGCTGGCTATGTCATGTAATGACATGCTGTACTAAATGCTATATTATGAAATGCAGTACTGAACATGAAAATCAAAGTTGTTATATGGGTATACTTTTTCACGATCATAAAGTAGAAAAATCTTTCTTTCTTTTTTTTTTTTTTTTTTTTTTTGCGGTACCAGGGATTGGACTCAGGCCCTTGCGCTTGCTAGGTAAGCGCTTATTCTATTGAGCCATCTCCCTGGCTCCCTGAAAAATCTTAAACCAAGCCATTGCACATTGGGGAAGGTCTGCAACAGTGTGCTGGGTGTTGCTGCTGGCAGTTTCCCTGAACATGCTTTTGACAGCCTGTGAAAGGAAGGATGTTACTGTTAGTGAAGAGAGAGGATAAGAGAAGTAAAGATTGTTCAGAGTCTCATAGCTGGGAAATAGAAGGCACTCTGCTTCCCATGGGAAGGCTTAGCGACAGCTGTGGGGACAGGTAGCTCTGTCCTTTGCACTGCTGTGTTGGGAGACAAGCTCCTGTGCCACGCTCCACTGGAGATGGGACATCCTCCTCGTCCAGCTTCTTGACTGCTGTGGGCTCAGGAAGATGTGGGAGGACAGGGACAGTGCCTTCCACTGGGCAGTCCCAGTGCTGTCTGTTCTGTCAGGACAAGATGCAGCTGTCCTTTTTAACATTCCTGTGGGCCCTGAAGACCTGAGAAGTGGAAGGACATTCCAGCTAAACCAGACAGAACCATTGAAGTGCTGGGGACTACTCTAGGAATATAGCATAAATCAAAGTCACTGTCTGCCTGCAGAATCTATGCTGAGAACAGATGGTCTATAATACTCAAGATAAGTACAGTGATTTTGGTGCGTGGTTGGGTTTTAGAATGGCCAGGGCCCATTCTATCTAAAACCTTCTGCGCCCATGGAAGTTCACAAGGTCAGTCGTGCTTGACCCTGTTCCATCCTGTTTTGCAGACTTCTGCCCTCCCCCACTGCCGCAGGAGGACCCTTACTCCCTAGATGATGCACCCCCCAACCTGGACTACCTGGTCTGCATGCAGGGGGGCATCCTCTTTGTGTATGATAACAAGGAGATGCTGGAGCGCCAGGAGCCCCACAGCCTGCCCTACCCTGACCTGGAGACCTACACGGTAGACATGAGCCACATCCTGGCTCTCATCACTGACGGCCCCACGTAAGCCGGCTTTCCCCACCTCCCCTGCTGTTGGGTGGGGGCTGCTCTGTACAGAAGATCTGCAGGCTTTCCTGCATGCCAACCATTCCCAAAGAACATGGTTGCCCCTGCTCTTTGCTTTGTGAGTTTTTGCAACACTTTTCCTTCATGGGCTAGAAGGAAATTCCTAGAGTTGTTATTCATATTCCTAGAGTTGTTACTACCCAGGCCTTCTATGTGTGTAGTGTGAAGCTTCTCTTTGCTGGTGGCTGACAAACAGCCACCACCCCTCTCCCCAGGCAAGACCACAATCTCATAGAGCCCTGCCAATCAGGGCTGACAGCAGTGGTTGTGCATGGTGAAGGAATGAAAAAGACTGGCTTCAGGTCCTGGGTTTCCATCTTTGTGGAGAGGAGCATGCAGGGAGTCTGGGGCACTTTGCATCGTGATGCCCCAGTGCTCCTAGCTGGGCTCAAGCTGGCTTGCTGCATTTGGTCCCTCGCTTCCTGGTGGGCACCTGGGCTGATCAGCCATGCGAGTTGAGTCACCTGTACTCAGAGCCTCAGCATGGCGCTGCCCAGAGCAGGGGCTGGGAGGCGGAGGCTGCTGACATGCTAGGACTGTCTCTTCTTGCTGTTGCCTTTTGGTTTTGCTAAGAGTGACATGATGCTGGTTCCCCAGGGAAGAGACTGAGGGGCGGAGTGGGTGGACAGCTTGGCCTCCTGATCCAGGGACAGAACTGAGACCTGGGAGGGGGTGGGCAGTGAGATGTGTGGGCAGTAACTCTCCTATCTGGGAAGGTGTCAAGAAGAGACTGTCATAGGAGAGAGAGTGGCTAACATGACCTTTATAGTCCCTTACCTCTCTGCGACTCCCCTATGCTTACCCCAAGGCTGGTGTTGTTGGGTTGGCAGCTGATCTTCATAGGAGACCAGCCGCCAACCCAACACCACCAGCTGCTGTTTGTTTTGAGGTCACGAGGAAGCAGGCTGACATGAGTGGAGGCTAAAGGTTCCATGTGTCTCTGGGCTCAGACACCTGAGTTGGGGTGTTGGGGGCAGCAGGGAGCTCCCACCCATGCTGGCTGAGACAGTCTCCCTCCTAGTGATGGCCTTCTCCGAGCCGGTGGGGACCTAGGGCATCAGCCCTACAGACATTTCTATTCTAATAACAAACACCCCTGTGTTCCTGGTTTGCCCACCATGCAAAAAATGTTCTCCTTTAGTCCTGAAGTGCTAACTGGATTTGTGGATACTCGGACTGGGGGACACCCCAAGGTGGGCAGGCTATACTTTACAATACCATTGCATGATCGATATTCTGGGCAGTTGATTTGTGCTTTAAGGAATTAAAGGTGGGAGGATAGGTGGGAGGGAGAAAAAAGAGGAAGAGTAGAAGGAGGGAGACGGAGCAGCGCAGGTTAATACTGCGTGGAATCGCTTGTGAAGTTGATGCATGAATTGAAAATATCTCAATCACTTTCACTCCCAGTACAGCACCTCCCTTTCCCCTTCCTTCTCACCAATCCCCTTCTCCATCCTTAAAGGTCCACATCCTCTTCTCCATCATTGAAGGTGAGAGACTTAGGAGCATCTGCTCTGTTACGGTTAAAGCCCGCCACCCTCACTTCAGGCATGGGCGTTACCATCTCAGTGTTTATGCTTTGGTGCCTTATTTGTAGGGAAGGGGTCTTCTGCCTGACTGACTGACTACAGAGAGTGGACGCCAGAGAACCAATGAGGTCCCAAAGTCACCCACGTGTGACTGCTCACACCCTGGGCACACAGCCAGGACTGGGTGCCTCTTGGCCTTCTCTGAGCTGACCTTTTCACCTAGAGGTTGCCTCCCCATGCTGGAGGTCTCCAAACGGAGGTGAATGTGACTTCTCTTCACCTGGGGTCTTTCCCCTTCCCCAACTTACAGGAAAACCTATTGTCACCGGCGACTGAATTTTCTAGAATCCAAGTTCAGTCTTCATGAGATGTTAAATGAAATGTCTGAGTTCAAAGAGTTGAAGAGTAACCCCCACCGAGACTTCTATAATGTGAGAAAGGTGAGTTGGTGGCTAATGTTTCAATCATGACCTGATCCCTCCTGGCACAAGGGGGTGCCCTGAGCTGGTCTGGGCCTATTGTCCTGTGAAATCAGCAGGACTCCTGGCTGCATGGTGCCTGTGAGGCTTGTGCCATCTCCCTTGGGAAGTAGGGCATGGCCTGCTAACTGGTTATGACAGTAGGCCACCTGTAGGGTAGGGCATGTGTTATTATTCCCTCTTTGGATTTGGGAATTCATGATTATACATCCTTTGAGATAGGGTATATTTAAAGAAAGGCACCAACATGCTCTTGTCTCTGTGCCTCTCCTACCCATTGAGTGGCTGAGTGGCACCCGACACCCCCAGCCTGCAGGGCGGCCCTGGAGCAGTGTGCATGTCAACTGGTCATGCCTCCCAGATTTTCCACTTTCTTCCATGTACATAACACACAGCGAGGCATGGGATAAGCACTGCGTGTGGGGCAGCTGACAGTGAGGTCAGTTCTGGTCCACAGGAAACCCCTAGCCTGTTGTCCTATGAATAAGTGCTGTGATATTTGCTTTTGAGGTGGCTCAGTGGAGGACCCTGGGCTCACTAGCTGCTCCCTGCCCTAATGCAAGAGAACTCGATGTGAGCCTATGGTACCACTTCGCAGGCGTCCTGGGGTCTCCTGACAGTGTGGGGTTAGTGCACTCTCTGGACAAAGGGAGCCTTGACACTTGTGTGTGACACAGTGGCCTCTTCTCTGGTACCAGTTAGTCCACAAATATGTGTGAGGCAGCGAGATAAGCTTGTGCTCACCTCTGGTTGGGGGGACCTGTGTCCTGCATGTTGGCTGCTCAACCTCACTCAAGGCCTCTACAGTGACTTTCTGATGTGCAGAATGGGCTGGGTGAGAGTGGCCCTATCTGAGGTGGATGTTGCATATTTAAGGATGGAACAAGCTAGGCTCTGAAGGAAGGTGCTGTAGGATGGCCATGAGGCTCTGTGTGACTAGGGGCTGTGACACAGGAGGTCCCATCTGCAGCGTCCTTGGATTAAGATGCACTGAAATGCTTTTATAAGCCTGCCTGACCGTTGGGGTGGCATATGACCTGGCATTCACTCTAGTTCTGCTATACTTCATAAAGATACTCATAGAAAGAGGACCGCTTCAGGAAGTGGCAAGAGTCATGGGAACAAACATAATCAAAAGTGAGGGGGTTGTCTTGAGAATGAATGCTAATGTCTTTTTTTCTATTTTATTGAAGAACAAATAGCAATGAGACAGTTTCAAGACAAATTAACAGGACAGATTCGATAAATTAATACATTTCAAGCTGTTTTCATACTGTTTTGGCATCGTACACATACATGATATCATACTTACAGACATTAGTATAGCAGATGTCTAGCACTACGTTGCCCATGGTACTAGAAGCCGACGTAATAGCGCTAATGTCTTTTATGATTAATTAATTCTTTAAAGAAAACTTAAGACATTTACCCTGTTTTTGATCAGTCCTCATAGAAGGGCTGAGGATGGCTGCTGCTCGAGAGCTGGGTAGAACTGGGCATCATCCACTTTGGATAAAGTTGCACATCAGTGTTTTTTTGGAAGAAATAGGCTTTATTTAGTGTTCTCCTTGCATGGAGGATTTCTATTTAAACCATAACCCTATAAACTTAAATTTAGTATAAATATCTTGAAAGATCTTTAGTTGTTAAATGCAGGGGGATTATCAAAATACCAAATAAAGTATTAAACTGTTTCCATAAATATGATCAGAATGATGAAATCTTTTCATCATCTTAAATTTTACTCATTTTTGGAAAAAAATTTATCAGTATTCTCAGAAGATCCACATTTATAAAGATATACATACAGTGCAAATCTTAAGGGCCAGGGAGATAGCTTAATAGAATATGCACTTGCCTGGCAAGCACAGGATCCTGAGTTCAATTCCCAGTACTGCAAAAACAAACAAACAAATAAATCAAAAAAGTTAAAACCAAACCAAACAAAAAAACCTTTAAGGGCTGGGGAGATAGATAGCTCAGTAGAATAAATGCTTGCCTGGCAAGCATAGGCTCCTGAGTTCAATCCCTGGTACAGCAAAAAAACCCCAAGCAAAACAAAACAAAACAAAACAAAAAATCAATGCAAATCTCCCCCAAATCTTGTCTCTGGATATAGTTGATGGCTCTAATTTCTTGCTTAACTTTTGAGTTTTAAGAGATCATCAAAACAGTTTTACATCATTGTAGTTTTGTCATCCTTTTAAACAGCTGCATAATATATATATATATATAATATATATACATATATATAATATATATATATATATATACATACACATATGTGGCACAATTTATTAAACAAATTTATTGATAGGAGCCTAGAAGGTTTTAATATTTTACTATAACAGAAAATTATATATAAAAAACCTTGTTTAAAGTATTCCATTCGTATCTGGACATATATAGAGGATAATTCCCTGTAAAAGGACCTGGCCCATTAAAATAATATTATCAAATTGCCTGTCATGCAGTTGTTCCAATTTATACTTCTGCAACAATGTTGGCATGTCTATTTGATCCTATTTTTTGGGGAGGCAAGAACCGGGATTGAACTCAGCACCTTGTACTTGCCAGGCAAACACTTATTCTACTGAGCTATCTTGCCAGCCCCTTTGATTGTACTTTTCGCAGTAGAGAAAGTTACTTGATTTTATTACAAGCAGGATAAGTGAAACAGGCATCTTGATGCATTGAGTTGTACATCAGTGTTACCAAGCGGTTCTCATCTTCTGTGCCAAGCTTGACCAGTTGGGTGTGGCCCCCAAGACTATTGCAGAAGTTTGGTGCACAGAGTGCTGTAGTTGTTTACTGATGTTTGACTTGGGCATGGAAATGGCCAGGGTCAGCTCAGGGCCCTGTTTGGAAGCTTGCGGTAGGTAAAAGCAGGTAGTGTTGTTTTTTATCATGTGGTGAAATGAAAACACTGACAGCAACCTCTTTAACTTGTTCCTAAAATAATCACCTCTGAGGTTCTGAATTTGGGTTGGGTGCTTCCCAGGTTGGCCAGTTGGTTCCTTGTTTATCTTGTGACTCATGGGACAGGGACAGGCTGAACCCTGGTGGGTGTCACTGGAGAGCTGGAGGCCAGCAGGAGCCTGGATTGTGCAGAGTCACGCCAAGGAGCGGGGAAGGGCTGTGCCTGGCAGAGCTGAGCCAGGCTGAGCTTTTCCTGTGCGCCCTGCATGAGCTGAGCTTCGCCCTGAGGCACTGGGCCTTGGGTGATGTTTCAGTTTTCCGGGCTTCAAGCTCTTTCATGTCTCTGATACCTGGCAGTCCATGTTTCTGGGAAGAATAGCAGGATTCATGGCTGGAAGGGGCTGATTTGGCCTCAGCACATGGCTGGCTGGGACAGCGCACACAGATGCCCAGCAAGCAGTGGAGACATCATTCCCCGGCTTGAGGTCAGCACCTCCTCGCACTGGGCCTGGCACGGAGCCTGCTCGGCCAGGGCAGTAAGCATGTGGTGCAAGTGGGTGGCTGGCCTGTGAGGCTGCTGCCCTCCCCGGGGCCTCCCACAGGCTCCTGGGCTCATGGAAGGGGATCAGGGTGCCCACTGTGGCCGCAGGCTGCCCCAGCTTAGCCAGGTGTCTATCCTGTCTGAGGAGAGAGGCATTGAGGAGGATGGCAGATGGGGAGAGGCCAGTAGATCTCAGCAGGGTCCCCCATCCTAAGGTTAATGAGAGTATAGAGAGAAAAAATTCAAGTTATAGAAAGAATTCCATGCTGTGTGGAGAATGGATGGAACCAAGGCAAGAGAAAAAGTGGCAAGACAGTGAAGAGGCCGTGTGGGCCCAGGAGTGAGAGTGTGCAGTCCTGGGCTTGCAGCAACAGCAGGGGTGGCAAGCACGGTGCGGTTTGGGCACCTGTGTGGGAGGTGGGGTTGCGGGAGTTGAAGGGGGAGCTGGAGGTGATTCCTGGCTTTGCAGAACTGGATGTGGGGAACACCTTCTCCTGGGATGCAGACAGAGACTGTGGGGCATGGTAGCTTTGAACGGCGCTGAGTTCCTCAGGTGGAGAGCGTCACGTAGCAGCAGCTGGTGATGATATTCACCAGTTTGGGAACTGGTATGGAGAAGAAAATTAAGGGCACAGACAGGAGGGGGCGGGACCATTCGGGAGGTGTGGTAGTGAGGGCCTGTCTGAGGAGATTGCAAAGGACAGGCCAGAGAGGCACGGGGACCATTTGGTGTCGCAGGAAGTTACGATATAAAAGGAAGCAGTCCCAAGATGGATTCTGCTGCCTGGTTCCCTCCTGGAGCTCAGAAGTGCAAGCTCTCAATGCCTTTCTTCAAGGTAGGACTTGCTCTAAGATCTGGGCTACACGCTGGCTTAGAGTCAGGAGAGCTGCTGCCTCTAGGGTTCGCTTGAGGTGGCACTGGCTGAGAAGCATGGCACGTGGCTGCTCTCTCCACTCTCCCCCGACCCCTGCATCCCTGCTGCCTGGTGGCTTTGCCTTGAGAATGCTGTGGGTGTTCCAAAGAGGTCAATGGGAGGATTGGGACTTGGAGGCATTTGGTGGGCCCTGCGGGGTCCGTGAGGATGGGGACTTCATTGAAACTGTTGGAACCCGTTACACGCATTCCTTGCATTCATTTGTCCATGCATTTATTCACAAGCTACTTGGGGCCAGTCTCTAGTAGATGCCGGAGACCTGGGCACATCAGACGTGGTCCCTGTCCTTGAGCTCCCAGAATGGTGGAAGAGCAGACAGAGTGTGTTAGAGTGGGCAGCAAGAGGGACCCAGTAGTGAGGGTCCACTGGGCTCTCAGACTGGGCAAGGGAGATTAGAGTAGTTGTGCTTAGGGTGCCAAGACTGGCTTCCACAAGGAAGAGAAGAAGGGTGGGCTAGGAGGGGACACTGCAGGATGAAGAGGTGCATGCACAGAGTCTCAGGGTGCAACTGAGCTTGTGCCCTGAACACCTGTATGTGGTGTGCTCTGGTCGGAGGGTACGGAGTGGCAGTGGCAAGGTGGGAGTTAGGGCCTAAAGTAGCCCTGAGTCCCAGGGGCACCAAGCTCTGCCTTGAGGATGCTCTACCTTAGTGATCTGTTAATGAGTGGTCTGATCCAATGCTCAGCATAGAAAGGTCTCTTGATGCTGTCGGAGGTGGAGTGGGCAGCAAGCCTGATGGGAGGGGCTTGTTCTGAGGTCCAGGTGAGACATGGGGCAGGCATCTGGGCATTGGAGCAGTGGGGCCGCAGGGTGCTAGGGAAACTGTCCTCAGTCCTGAGCCATGGGCACTGTTACAGGTGGACACGCATATCCACGCAGCAGCCTGCATGAACCAGAAGCATTTGCTGCGTTTCATCCAGCACACGTACCAGACGGAGCCTGACAGGACTGTGGCCAAGAAGCTAGGCCAGAAGATCACCCTGAGGCAGGTGTTCAGCAGCCTGCATATGGACCCCTACGACCTCACCGTGGATTCATTGGATGTGCACGCGGTGAGTGAGCTTCCGCTCCCGAGCCTCAAGCAGAAACCGATGGAATGTTATTTAGTCTTGAAAAGGAAGAGTAAATGATTTATTGGTGGTTGTTTAATGGCCTACTGTCTGCAGTCAGCTACGTTCTCCAAGCACAAGGCCCTTGATGCTCCTTCGGAGAGGGCCTCACGGAAAGTCTTGTGGCTGGCCACAGAAGAATGTGTGGCTTTGGCCCTCAGGCATCTCCACGACTGCCTCGCAGAAACCTCTTGGGAGACATCCCTCAGGGTGGCTGCACGAAGGCCACCTTGTCAGGCCAGCAGGAGAGAGTGTGTGTGGTGGCTGCAGACTGACTGGTGACCTGGCTGGTGGTCTCCTTCCCCAGGACCGGCAGACATTCCATCGCTTCGACAAGTTCAACTCTAAATACAACCCCATGGGGGCCAGTGAGCTCCGTGACCTGTATTTAAAAACTGAAAACTACCTGGGAGGAGAGTACTTTGCTCGCATGGTCAAGGTGAGTGAGCTATTAGCCTCTCCCAGGCTCTGCATGGCCCCTGCCCCCTCCTCTCTCCCCAGGCCCCTCTCTGTCTGCTTAGGCAGGTCCTGAGGTGCCCAGGCGTCCATGCTCTGGCCCTGGCTACCTGCTGCCGGGCACAGGCAAGCAGGTGTAGTGTGTGCTGACTGCAGACACACAGAGGAGGGGGGTATCCACCTCAGGAGCGTCTGCAGCACCCCAGGACGCTGTGTCCCAGCTGCAGCGTGGCCCTGGCTGGGTGCAGGCTGGCTGGGCGTGGCCGTGCTGCCACTGCCCCGCCAGCTTCTGCAGCGCGATGGCCCAGGATGGGGCTGACAGCCTTGCTCCCTGAGTGAGTGCTCCCATGGCAGCCGGAAGTGCAGGGATGTAGGGCAGCTTGTGGGCCAGGGGCGGGTGGCTGAGGGAGTCGGGGACCCCACAGGGACCTCTTGGGCTGACTCTGTTGGTCCTTCTCGATGCCAGGAGGTGGCCCAGGAGCTGGAGGAGAGCAAGTATCAGTACTCAGAGCCACGTCTTTCCATCTACGGCCGCAGCCCGGAGGAGTGGCAGAGCCTGGCCCGCTGGTTCATCCAGCACCAAGTCTACTCGCCCAACATGCGCTGGGTCATCCAGGTGCCCCGGATCTAGTGAGTGAGGCATTGATGGCTGCCGCAGGCCTTCTGAGGACAGCAACGGTCTGCCTGGGTCTGCATCTCGGAAGGGTGGAGCCTTTCTGGTGCCTATTAGGTCTCTCCACCCCAGGGAGGAGTGTTAGGTAAAGGTGTCCTCATGACAACTATATTCTTGCTCTTTACATATATATGTACCATATATGTGCATACGTATATGTACCAAGGCCTTAGGGGAGCCCCTCCCCACCTTCCATTGAGGGTTCAGATGAGCCCCTGGAATATGAGGTGCCCTGGTAGTGCCCCACGTTCCTGAGGACTGCCTGGCATCACCAGAGCACGTCCTTCCTCTCTAGGTAGTGTGGGCATGGTACCGGGGGAGCTGATTGAGAGGCAGTCTGTACTGTTGGTACACTGGAAGACTCCTCTCTCAGACTGGTCCTGCCTGATTCCCATCGTTCCCTCTGGCTTGGGCCCGGCCCTGCTGTGGATAGACAGGCGCTGAGCTTACCAACCACCCCCAGGTATTGCAGGCCACTGGGAGAGGAGGAAAAAGGCCAGGTCTGGGGCTTTCACTGGGAGGCAGGCTGAGGAAGGAAGGGGCTGGGCCAGTCCTGGCCAGGCAAGGGGGCTGTAAGGCCCTCTTAAAGACAAGGCTCTGCTTCCCCTAGTGACATATTCAGGGCAAAGAAGTTGCTGCCGAACTTTGGGAGGATGCTGGAGAACATCTTCCTACCCCTTTTCAAGGCCACAATCAACCCCCAGGATCACCAGGAGCTTCATCTCTTCCTCAAATACGTAAGTGTAGACAAACTCACTGTGACACAGAACAGGTCCAGCTTCCCCCGTCCCCCACTGTCACTCCCTTCTCAGTTCCTGCCTCCTCTGGGTCCCCGGTGGAGCTTCCACCCTATGAAATAAGGGAGCCTTCCTTGAAGGGGTATCACCCTCTCCCAGAGGCAGCCCAGGGTGTGAGTGGCACTGCTGGGCCAGGCTGTATCCCAGCTGGGAAGGAGAGTGCTGCCAAGGGCTGACAGTTCCTGCCAGGGAGATAAGAGAAGCAGCCGCTATGGACATAGAAACACAGGCTTTTCAGCTCCTCTGCTTGACCCTTACGCCATATTTGGTTCAGTACAATAAGCCCCACAGTGTGTACTTCTCTTCTGAGTTTGAGTAGCTATAGGAGAGAAGGAGAAGGGAAGGAGTAGAGACTAGAGAAAGAAAGGGAGGGGTTGGTTTCTCCCCTGGATGCCTGGAATAAAGAGGACATCAGAAGGCGCAGCATACAGGACAGGGTGACATTGGACACGGAAGAGCCCTGGGGAGAGGGGGCGTTGAGTCTGGGGTGGGAGCTGCTGGGAAAGTATATGGACAAGGCGAGGGATGTGCCTGAATTTATGTCTTAGACAAGTGACCTCAAGCTGTTGTTCAGAGGGGCAGGGTGGCCACGGGTGGGGGAGGGGCAGAATGAAAGGCTGGGATGTGGTGGGTTTGGAGTCGTTGGTAACAGCTTGCATCTGCTGCTGCCTGCTGCCTGGCCAGCTGTGTTCTCACCCCAGTGTCACCACAGCCTCAGTCACCCCTCTGTGCCTCCATTTCTGTCATCATTGCAGAAGTGGTGAATCTGTGGCACGTGTCGCAGCAGCTGTTTGTATCACTGAAAGCTCTAAAATATTCCCTATCACTGTGCTAGAGGTTGTGGGGGGGTCCCTAGGGATTCTCCCCTTTAATCCTTATCGTAGCACTGAGAAGCCCCTTGCTCCTCACTGGAGGAAATTAAACAGAGAGGTCCCCAACCTGGGAGGTGGCAGAACAAGAATCTGTTCATCACCTACTGGGAGGGATGGTGGGCTATGGCTCTGCGTGGGACAAGGCAAGGGCTCTAGGCTCTTGGTGAAGAGAGGCTGTGGAAACCCCCCACAAACTGGGCAGGGACTGGAAGAGTCCATGTGCCTCAGTAGCCTGGTTTTGTAAGGTGGATTCTGTGCCCCAAGCAAGCCTCTGACCATTGTGGGGAAGAGCAGGATTGGAGAAGTGAGGAGGAGATTGGGAGGGAGAAGAAAGAGGAGGGAAAAGACTAGGGGGTTGTTGAGGCCATGAGGGATGCAGCAGCGAGGCCCTGCTTCAGTTGCCTAGACCTGGGGAGGGGGCTGCCTTCTCCTCTGGCCAGGCCCCAGAGCATTCTGGGGACACATGGAGTTAGTGAGTAGATCAGAGTCTGAGGTACTTCCCAACACCCAGCTCTAGCAAGGGGCCACATAGAGCCACAGCAAGGATGCTGTTGTTTCCTTGAGCACAGCCCCTGTGGCAGGGAAGATTCTGGAAGGACCCTCATATCTCTCCATTCTTTGGGGGGGGTCCCTCTGATCCACATAGGAACTGGGAGGCTGGCAGAGCCCTCTGGCCTTGGAGTTGCTATTCCCTGTTAGAGTTGGCTGTGGAGTAAGATATTCTTCCTCCTATATGGGGTTAGGGGCTCCTTCCCAAGACACCTCAATGGCTGAGCAAGAGGTGGGAAACCTGGTCACAAAACCCCGGGTCCTGGTGGAATTCACTCTGTCCTCATGGGTGACTCTTGGTCAGACTCTACCTCTAGGGTCAGTCAGTCACTGGGCAGCCCAGCCTGGAGACCAGAGGCAGGGGAGACTCAAGGGTACAGATGGGTACTGAGGCCTAATTACAGTGGCCGGAAGGTTTCCTGGGTCTCCTCTGACTGGCCCGAGCGTCACTTTCCATGAGGAAGCAGAGCTGCCTCTGGGAACCTGGCTCAGCCTGGCCAGGGCCCTAGGGGTTCTGTTTGTGAGGCACCCAGCTGGTTTATCTAGGCCACACCGGGGCATGTCCCAAGGCTTCCTCCACCTATAGTCCCAAAGGGCAGGCCCAAGCCTGGGTGCCCTACTTGGGTGACTTCCTTAATCACTTAGGCCTTGGTTCGCACAGCTGTAGAATAAAGCTCAGGGACCCCCTCTCCCCCAGTGTGGCTCTGAGCTTTCAGTTAGCTGCTGTGTGAGGGGCTTTAGCAGGACCTGGTGTGTAGGTGTGTGACGTGCAGTAGCTCCCTTCCCTGCCACGGCTTGTCACTGCTACTGCAGGCAGTGACCACTGTCCCCTACGCGCTGGCTTCCTGGGCACAGTGGAGGGACAGGCCGCGGGTATGGCTGCCTCTCTCTAGTCCAGCCTGAATTCTCCCACGGTCACCATGGCTACATGGAGGTGGGGCACTCGCCAGCATGGCCTGGGTACCCTGGCAGCTCTGAGGGGACAGAGTGCACTGCGGTTCCTAGGGGGAAGGTGGCCTCAGCCAGAGGTCGGGCCCAGCTGAAGCGCAGCGCCGGAGGCCGGGGCTGCTCGGTGCGGAGCTGCCGGACGCCGAGCTGTCTGCATCCTGGCTTCCTGACCTGCTGGTGCTTAGGATGCTCTCTGCTGCCCAGGTGACAGGATTTGACAGCGTGGATGATGAGTCCAAGCACAGTGACCACATGTTCTCGGACAAAAGCCCCAACCCAGATGACTGGACCACTGAACAGAACCCACCATACAGCTACTACCTGTACTACATGTACGCCAACATCATGGTGCTCAACAACCTGCGCAGGTGCGTGAGCCTGCCCCTCGCGTTCCCACGTGACTCGCCTGTCCGTGCACACTTCAGCCAACACACGTGTCCACGTGTCTGTAGGGACGCTCTGAGACCACACAAGCATGTCCCAAGATTGCACACACACGCAGGCATGGCTACTACAGCCCATGTGCAAGTATGGGTGTGGGTTATATGCGTAACGAAGTACACAGCACGCATATGCACACACACGTCCATATGTACAAACTACCGACACACCTGTGTGCACCTGCACCTCTCCGAGACAGTGGAAACACAGTGCCTGCCAACCCACGCATGTCCTCCGCACCACGCGACGAGGCACACATATTCATTTATGCTCTCGACTGCAAATGGTCATAGTTGCATTGCGGTAGGCACAGTCCTAGGCACAGGGCAGGAAATGGGGAGGAAAACAGTCTGCCAGGAATGCCTTGTGGATGCTCTTATAGTATAACCTTCCCCACACTGAAAGAGGCAGGCACGCCCAGGGGCCAGGTGCCCTGAGGCAAGGGACACTGGACCTTCCCTTCTCTATAAGTCTTCCCCTTCCTCGCTTCCCCCACTGGGCCCAGGGACCTTTCATGGTGTGTGGTAGAAAGGAGAGGCCTAGGTTTAGGGTACTGACAGTCCTAGGCTAAGCTTTTGGGGTGAGGGCTGTAGTTTCAGTTGCCAGCGACCTGCTAGTGGGTCTGGACATAGACTTCACTCTCTTTGCTTTGGTTTGCCCAACTTTGTAGCAAAGAAATTGGGCTTGGTTTCTCATTGTATTTCCTGCTCTGGAGCTCTGACTGGTGACCCAAGGCCTGGTGAGGAGAGGGGTGGGTAGAGGCCAGGCCAGGCTGTCTTTCTACCAATAGCCCCCCCCACTGTGCTTGTGGTCATGTCTATTGGCTCTGGCATTGCAAGAGGGATTGTCTCTGGAGTGTGCCAGCCATGCCACTGGCAATGGACTCTCCGGGACTGGGGCTGGGCTGTGGGCTCAGGCAGGGCAAACAAGGGTGCTTCCTGAGCCAGAGTCTTCCTTCTCCAGGGAACGAGGCTTGAGCACATTCCTGTTCCGGCCTCACTGTGGGGAGGCTGGCTCCATCACCCACCTGGTGTCTGCCTTCCTCACTGCCGACAACATCTCCCACGGCCTGCTCCTCAAGAAGGTAAGCAGCTGCTCCCAGGAGCCCACCCTCCCTGGGGCTGTGCTGTTCTGGGCTTCTGGGCTCCTGCCCAGCCCCTGTGAGCTCTGGCCAGTGATACTAGAGAGCCAGAGCTTTTTTCTGGACTGGGCTATGAGTAGTCATCTTAGTTTCATTTTTAATTATGAAAGTAATATAACCAACTATATCCCAATCTAGATTTTCCAAAAAAATGGAGAAATAAAAATTTTTAAAAACTGATCACTATTATCTTATAGAATCAGCTTTATTATAAGCTTTTTAGTATTTTCAACTCTTATCATTTAGCCACACCATATTTTAATCTATTTACAATGAATTTTTGTTCCTACTTTGTCCCTTGACATTGTATAACAAACATTTTTCTGTGCTGCATGTAATGCCTAAATTCCTCACTCTGCAGGCCTCTGGATGAACCACTGGCCACTGGGTCTGTAACTGGCCCTGCTTATTCCCAGCGGCGAGCACACAGCAGCCATCTGGCTTTCCCCCTGTGATGTGCTGCCGTGAACTCCGGGCACTCACTCAGGCTTTCCATAGTTTGGGCCACTGCCACAGGAGTGCAGTTTGCTCGCAGTGCTTTCCCACAGTGACTTGCAGGCTCAGGCTCAGGTCACATTCTGGTGGGGAATGTGCTCATCGGAAGACTGCAGGTCCTGCTCTGCCCAGCCTTCAGGGTCCGTCTCTGAGGGGCTGGAGTGCTTAGAGTCCCAGGTGGGAGATTTGCAGCTACCAATGTGGGGCATCTGGAGGCCCAAGTGCGGTAGGTCAGGGCCCAGGAAGGGGAGGGAAAGGCACTGACCAAAGGCACTTCCCTTCTGTTCCAAGTAGAACTTCCCCTCTGGAGCCAGGAGTGGGGACAGAACCAGGGCCCAGCGGGCTGACATGTGACACAGAAGCAAGAGAAACAAGGCCAGGGAGGGAGGACAGTGTGTGAGGCTAGGAGTTGTGGCTTTCGGGAGCTCAGAGCTGACCAGTACAGACCCAGCCCAAGCTCCAGGTTCCACTGCTGAATGTCTGTCCTTGTCCCTCTCTGCATATGTCACCTGAGCTTGGTGGTTCTTTTTTGCAGAGCCCAGTGCTGCAGTACCTCTACTACCTTGCCCAGATCCCCATCGCCATGTCTCCTCTTAGCAACAACAGCCTTTTCCTGGAATATTCCAAGAATCCCCTGCGGGAATTCCTGCATAAGGGGCTGCATGTCTCTCTCTCCACCGATGACCCCATGCAGTTCCACTACACGAAGGTGAGGGTCTGGCCATGGTGTCTCAGTGGTGTCATCCAATCCAGTCATTCCACCTCAAGGTCCTATGCCGAGGGCTCAGTTGGGCCTTTGGGGTGGGGTTGGTAGTGCAGTGAAGGCAAAGGACAAGTTGTTTTGGGCATCCCTGAACCCTTGGAGGCACAGTTGGATTTCCTGGTCCTTCTCTGTTTCACCTGTCTTTGATATTTGGTTGTTCTCTAACCTTGATAAGGTTATTGTCCTGTATTGAATTCCTTTTTGTCTATCAAATGGGCATACAATTGTTTCTATCTTCCTGTGGTGATTCAGATGGTGAATTCAAGTCGAATAGAATAGGGTCTAGTATATAGCATGTGTTCAAAATATGAGATGCTTTTTTATAGTAATAATTTATGATTATTGTTGCACTTCCGTTCTCTGGGGAGACAGAAGGGAAATGTGACATCATGCATGGGGAAGAAAAGCCACGAGTGTGCCTGGCACATTTACAAGGTGCTGACAAAACCGAGCCCTGGTTAGCTAAATGGAAGCATCCGTAGTGTTTTAGGGTGGAGGTTCTCTGGCCTTTTGGTCTCTGGACGTCTTTATTCTTTGGAAGAACTGAAGCCTTATGTGGGTTGTATCTATTGGTAGAAATTGATTTAAAAAAAACACTTAAAACACTAACTCAATTAAAAATAATAGTAATGGACTTGTAACATAAATAGCAATTTTTTGGAAAGTAACTACTCAGAACAAAAATATCAGGGAGAGTGGCATTGTTTTGCTATTCTTCAAATCTCTTTAATGTCTTTCTTAATAGAAGACCCCATGTCCACTTCTGCATTCAATTTGTTGTTTCTATCAGAATTTGCAAAAATCACCTTGTATCATGAAGATACATATTTGGCGAAGAAAGAACCTTTCAAAAGGTTTGTAGTTGCCAGAGGTCCTTGGACCACACCTTGAAAACCACTGTTCTAGTAGACGGAACAGGGTAGGTGCTTAATGGCAGCACTTTCATATTCCAGAAGATAAAGTAGGACCACTCAAACTCAGTCCTTTTAGGATTCCACTGTCTCTCCACTTATGTTAGGCTCACTTCTCTTTTTTTGCTTTTTTTTTTTTTTTTTTTTTTGGTACTGGGGATTGAACTCAGGACCTTGCACTTATTCTACTTAGCTATCTCTCCAGGCCCCCCATTTCTCATTTAATGTTCCCTCTCTGCTCTGAGTACTTTTCTCAGACTAAATTTTTATTTTTGGGTAATCTTAAGAAAGCAGTGTTGAACACAAAGAGAGACTGAAGAACAGTTAGTGTTAAAAATTTGTCAGACTAGAAGAGATGTTGGTAAAGTTTTGTAGGAGGCTATGGATGTGGACTGAGCACCTCTGTTGTGTCCAACGCCCAAACTAACATAAATTTCTATCATAGTAACTGAGCTCTGGTTGCTTACAGGGGACCCTTAATTAACTAATTAAGCTGTAAACAAACAACTAGTTCAACTCTAACCAAGTGACTAAGCTATAGCAAATAAGTTGTTTCCTGTGTCTCGCTCCTGATTTTCTATAACTGTGAGTCAGTGTTGGTTGGAGCTCTGTTGGCTCTTGGTAGAGGAGCTACTTTCTTCAAGTGTCATTTTTTCCCCCTTGATAAACGACTAAACTAGTCTAGGAAACTTTCCCTTTAACAGGCATTGTTATAGGAAAGTGGAGCCCAGTATCCCTCTGGTGATCAGCCTTGAACATGATAGTCTGTCCTGGTCAATAGACAAGTGCAGAGGTGTTCTTTTAATTTTCTGTTTGATGACCTGCAATTACACACACACACACACACACACACACACACACACACAAATTAGGAGTCTGGAATGTGAGGTGTGATCTTGTCTGAGTATCAAGGTTCTGGTTGGTAAAGAAAGATGAAATTGGCAGTGCATGTTGGTTTTTGTTTTGGAAATTCACGCAGTGTTGCCACAACCCTGCCTTCTCATCTGGGTCCTCTGGGGTGGGCTCTAGGAAGCACTCATGGAGGAATACGCCATCGCTGCGCAAGTGTGGAAGCTGAGCACGTGCGACCTGTGTGAGATTGCCAGGAACAGTGTACTGCAGAGCGGCCTCTCGCATCAGGTATGGGGTTCAATGGGTGCTCCCTGTCCCTCTGCTTTCAGTAGATGGGGAGAGAACCTACTCTGTGCCAGGTGCCTTCAGGGAACTGTGGATATATGACAAACAGAACAGCCTCTCTGGTGCAGTGACACTCAGACCTGGAGCAAGTCTTTGGGAGTTTTGTGAATGTTTGTGGGTGCTCCTTTGCCTTTCCCATACGCCCTTGGAGCAGACCTCCCTACTCATGCAACATCCTCACACTTGGTGTTATCTTCTGCCCGCTTCTCTTGTTCTTCAGAACCCTTCTGACCACTAATACTGCAACATGCATTTCCTAAGGACCACGGCTTGTTCCGTTAGCTCCTGGGGCCCCAGAACACAGCAGGTGCTCAGTACCTCTGGGTACTGACTACCATCTAGGGTGGATACAAGGAGACTCCAGGGACGGCACCTGTAAGGCAGCAGTGTGTGTGCAGCCTGCCACATGGTTCTGATGTGGAGCCAGCATTAGAACTGTGCTCTGGGTGGAATCCCAGGTTGCTGGTGGCAAACTTGGAGGTCACTCGTATAAGAAGGAGTGGCATTAGGTGCTGCCCTCATGGATGGTGATTCGGAAGTTAACCTGTTTATGCTGAAGAATGTAATTTTTTGACGTTTGTGTATGATGTTCATATGTGTTACCTACAAAAATCCAAGGAACAAGAGCTTGAGGAGAAAATATTATATTGCATTATTTTGGGTACTCCAAAAATGGAACAGCAGACACTGAAGGTGAAAACCTCAGGTTGTAGGAGCTGTCCATGGGCTCGGCCCTCCCCAGACACACTTGTCTGCCCTTGTCACCCCTAGAAGGTTAGGAGGAGCCTCAACTTCCATCTTCATCTACAGCTGCTTCTGCAGTTCTTTCCTTCCTGAATCAAGGAAATCAGACATGAAGGGAATGGCAGATGGGACAGGGTGACATTCTCTAGGGTACACAGGCCAGAAGAGATTTTAGAGTCCCGTGGGGAAATGTTCTGATTAAGGATCTGCTTGGGGAGGGGGGGCTCTGTGTCTTGTGGATGTGGAAGCTGACGGCATAGATAAGGAGAGTTGAAGGCATATTGTTTCATTGGTATTTCTCTTAATCCACAGGAGAAGCAGAGGTTTCTGGGAGAGAATTACTATAAAGAAGGACCTGAGGGAAATGATATTCGAAGGACGAATGTTGCGCAGATCCGGATGGCATTCCGACATGAGACTCTGTGCAACGAGCTCAGCTTCCTGTCTGATGCCTTGAAATCGGAAGAGATCACAGCACCGGACAACTAAGTCCAGCAGTCAACTTCCATCTTAACTTTTTGGATTAATTTCAGGCCTGCTGGAGCTACTTGTGGTCAAGATACAAAGCCAAGGGTTTCCTCCACAAAGAGGACATCGCTGAAGGAATTTCAGACTTGCTGTTTTGGTCACACCGTTCACTTTTTGGTCACATCGTTCACTTTTAAGAGTGAACATGCCCACATGTGTTACTATGGCTGAGGGTCAATGACTTCTCGGTGACCTAGGAGCTGGCACTTGTCTGTACTTATTCCTGATTTTCCACATATTTCTCTTGTAGCTACCAGTGCCTGAGTTGTTGAGGCCAGGATGTTTTCGTGGTCAAATGCCAAGAACTATGAGATGTTAGAATTTTCTGCCATAGTTCTTTCTGTACACCTTGTAGGCAAACTGGCAGTTGTTCATTTCAGCCTCTGGATGGCTGGATGCCTTAAATAAAATCAACTTCAAAGCTCCCTTTCATAAAGGGGCTATTTTGAGGGGAAATAGAAGACTTGTTCTTGACAATTTGTTGTTGAGGAATTTCTTAACCTGGTTAGTCCCCCTTGGTCCTTTCTCTCTTGTTTTTTTTTTTTGGTGGTACTAGGGATTAGAACTCAGCAGGACCTTATGCTTGCCAGGCAGGCGTTTAAGCCCTGGCTCCCCCTTGGTCCTTTCCAGTAGGAAGCCCCCAGTGTACTCATGAATGCAGCCATTGTTATTCTGTTGCTTTAGTGAGGGTCCAGACTAGAGAAGTGTTTTCAAATGTGCTGTGAAGCCTCTCACAGACCACTTCAGGGGTGGGGAAGAAACAAGAGCGAGGTTTTGGCAGCTATCAGAATGACTGCTTTCATCAGCTTTACTTTGGGCCTGCTAAATACTTTCACTTGAACCAAGGTCCAGGTGATCCCTGTTCCCGTTAGCTGTACCTACCCTGTTTGTAGACCAGTCATCATGTACCAATGAAGTTAGGCCAGTAGAGGGCGATGTGCCAAAGGTCACGCAGTTAGTTTTCAGCAGGTCTCACAAATACTGTTTTTAAAAACCACAACCTAGCAGTTTTGTTAAAGGCAAAATTTCTCCCTTTTGTAAAATGAAGACTTCTTCAGATGATGTAGTTGTTCCAAGAGCCAGGTAGAAAGCATTTTCACAAGACCAATCTGCAGCTAAGTTTTATCAGTACTATTCCTCTGTGCTACTAGTGCCTAGTACATAGTAGGTGCTCAAATGCATGTGGAATAAATTTCTCTTTTGGCAACTTTTTAAGGATATATACAATGATCACTCAACAAACTACTCAAGGATCTTTCTCAGTATTTGTTGGCAAATTCAGACTCTAGGGAGCCTTTCAGAATTACTGTATAGTGGAAGCCAATTTTTGTCTGGGAACTTTTTCCTTCATGTTAGATTGTCTCACCCTGTGACTATACCTAGCCACCCAGTGGTCCATTTGGGGTCTGGGACAATAAATGTAATGTTTTTACTTGGCAAATACATATACTATTGTACAGCTAATTATGAAACTGATGAAAACCAGTCATTATCTTAGGGATTCTACTCCCCCCCCCAACCAGGTTGACTCAGAACTGTGCACTTACCAGGCAGGCACTGTGACACTCAGCTCTGTCACCGGCCCCTCATTATTTCTGAAATTCCATTTGAATACATTTGCCCTCACATAGCAAGTACTGTATAGTTTTTCACTGTTATTTTATCTATATCAAGTATTTTTTTAAATTATGAACTAAAGTGTCAAGACTGGACTCAATAATGTAAAAATATTTCAAGTTAATATTTAAAGGAAGTTTGTTTTTCAAAACTGGATGTAATGAAAAGCTATCAGGAACTTTATTTTTTTTACTGAGATACAGATGACACTCACTAGTGAAGTTTCCTGGACCTAGAAAGTCACCTTCACTATCTTTCCCTCCAACTTCTAGCCCATTACTAGTTGGTTGGTGAAGCCACTCATCTTCATTTCTTCTTCCCAGGGCATAGCTGTAGCTGTCAACACATGTTGGCTTTCCTGTCCTGCAAGCTTTCTAGATATCTTTTTCTAGAGCAGTGTGCATTTTTATTTTATTGTTGGTCTTAACTAGTCTTCTGGGGGCAAGACCCTACTGTCCTCTGTGTTCACCCATGGAATCGAAGGCAGTGGTGCACTGTGCTCACGCTTCTACAGGAATGGTTCTTAGGGCAGTGTTATTCCATACCTATTCCGAAGGGTTTCAGTTTGCTTTATGTTACTCAAACTGTACTGTCAAAACAATCATGTCATTACTCTGTCTGGTGAACACCAAGCTCAGCCTCTGGGGTGATATTTATTGAGATCTGTTCTTGGCCTTTACTGTCTCCTGGATTAAAGCAGAGTTGAAAGCACACACTTCTGACTTCCTCTTTATTTGCGCTGTACAGGTAAAGATGGTCCCATTGTTTTCTGGGCTTGTGAACACAAGTGAAAGTAGTATTCCTTTTATGTAACTCCTACACAAAAGGAATATATATCATGAACAATTTGCTGCAAGTTTTGTGCCCTCGGGCTCTGAAGAGTAGAGGGTAACAGATAAGACTAAGTATCTTATAAAATTATCAAAATATATCTGAGGTAGATGACTTTGATACCATAATTTCTCCGCAGTACTCCACATTCACACAGTACCCTATATTCATATGTATCAAATTATAAGCTGCTTCTTTCTAGAAGTCTTTCCTCTTCTCGGTCTGAGTTTGATACTTCTCATACATTTCTTATATCCTGAAAATGATTTTACAAGGTAAATACCAAAGTACTACAAGGTAGAGTACTTTATCAGTTATTTTTACTATCCATGAGGACAAAAAGACATGAACACAAATGGAAAGTCTATGTCAACTGTCAGTATTGTCTTTATGGCACCCACCATAGATGTCGGTGATCAGCTGATCCCCCATCTCCCAGTAGTTATCTTATTTTTGGTAAGGGTCAGTTAAGAAAATAAAGACACAACAGTTAAAAATGCAAATACTCCAGACTGCCTTTTAATGAATTCAACTTCCTAATGTTAAAACCACTGAATCAAAAGGTCTTTCCAAGGAGTCTTATTATCTAGGTGTACATTAGTTACAAGGAAATCAAGTCCAACTTAATCTCAAGACAGCATACAAACACCACCCCCCTCCAGAGCACAATATAAAATACTCCTGCTAGGGAATATAAATATTTAGTATATACGAAAGTACAATTACATACGAAAAAATACTTTAAGTTAGCCAAAACTTGCTAAAGATTAATTATTGCACAATTTATCAGTGTCTCTTAAGAAAAGATACTACTATTGTCAACCTCTAAATTCAATACACAAACTCATATTCTCAAACTAAAGTTCTAGCATTGTAATTAGTAAACCCTTGTTACCGAGTTAGAGTGAACACTGTATAATTTATAAGACACATTCCTTAAGACTACTATGAACCCACTTCACAAATCCTAGAAGGCACATGTATTTCCTATCATAGTGCATTTGAACACTTCATATTTAAAAAAGACAGAGCTGTACAAAGTAGGAAAAAAAATGCACATTTTATCTATTAAACAAATTTACAACATATATGATTAATATTATAGTAGAACCTATCTAACATTCATATCTCAAGAATTATCACCTAGTTTTAGTGGAGTGAGCAGAGAACCATGTTCATTTTGATAAGGCTAGTAGAGAACACTTTGTATTTCACAGTAGATCAGTTAGTATCTTGGAGCTTTTATGATAAAAAGGTACAGGTAAGGTCAAGTCACTGGGCTCAACCCCATAATTTCTTCAAGGGTGAAGGGTTCCAAAATAAAGTCACTAGCTATACATGGAAAGTCTCAAAAACTTGAAAAGCAACATTGATTTTCAGAAACACTTTAAAATTAGGCAATCTGAATTAAACACACCAAGTCTAATCCAAAAAAGGCAATTTAAATTTCTTGAGTTGGAGAACATCTCAGAGGATTATTTATCCTAAATTTCTTTCCATAAGAACCAATGGAGGTTTAGGGATATGCAAATTTGACTTCAACTGAAACTTTTGACCTATACCCTAAAATTTTGTAAACAACCTTCAAAATTATTATTCACCAAATTCTAATATACTACATACCAGCAGTGCATTACATATTTTCACTGGTTGACTTAGTATTTACTTACTGGAGTATGTAAAGGGAATTTATATTAATATGACATAATAGAGTAGGGTATTTGCACACACATATGTGCATAAGGGTCTCAAGATTTATTTTTTTGAAGATAGGGTCTCACTGCTCTGTGGTTCAGGCTGGCCTTGAACTCACTATGTAGCCCAAGCTGACCTTGAATGTGAAGTGATCCTCTTGCCTCAGCCTCCTAAGTGCTGGGATTATAGGCATGCACCACCATGCCTGGCTAGGAGTCTACAATCTTGAGGGAAAAATGGTTTCATTGCTGAAAGAGGATAAAAACCACAGGGGAAAAAAAAATCTCTTTCTAAAGGAGAAAGCTACAAACTAGAGTTAAGATTTTCTCAAGATTATGTAAAGTATCAGGCATACCATCAGGTTAATATACTGAGTACCCAGAATGCCGCTTGTCTAAGCCACCAAAAGTAACTATTTGGTACTTAGCTGTGTTTACCATGAATATTATTATTCAGTTTTGGGGACAAAACAACGTTATTTTAGATAGACACTGTTCCTTAAAATGGATTTTATTTGTGTACTTATTAAAATCTTAGGACATAAAAACTTACATCATTAACAAGCAGCAACTAGCTGTACCTTGGTACTTAGAAAAATAGTGGTATTTGTAAGTTACTATTTGTAACAGGTCAGAAAATTTACGTGGAATGTCAAAATATTGTTTTAAAGGAGACTCCAGGCCCTAGTTTTATTCTATACCAAAATGTTGTTAAAAATTTTATTTCATAGAATCTAAAACTTAGTTGACGTTCTACTGAAGACCATAATTCCATTTTTACTCAAGGAAAGAAAGTGAAGCAGTAAGACAGCTTGCAGAGGTGTTTTACATATAGAGGGTGAAGAAGTCTCACCCCATGTTCTTTTCTTAGCCTAAGAAATTTGAGGACTTTGAAATTTCAGAAAGATGCCTTCAAGTAAAAAGAAAAGCACCACAAAACAATGTTACTCATAGCCTGTAAATATAAAGCTATGTATTATGATGAGAAATTTCCTTCTGAAACTCCAGAACATTATCATGAACACTAATCAAAAGCTGCTTGAAACAGTTTTTCAATTCTGGAAAGGCACTTCCAGAAGCCAAGAGGATTCTCCAGCAGAAATTCATTTGTAAGTTCCAACTTTACAATCATAACCCAAATTATATATCATTAAAAAAAGATTTTTAAAGTAAAAATAACATAGTTGGAAAACACATCGCTGAAATTACAGTTATGAAATTGTGGATCACTTCAAGTAAAAATTACTAAAGGAGCGTAACTAACCACTA
>PVKA01032790.1:0-24980 GCA_004027165.1 Ctenomys sociabilis
CCCACCTGCCCACACTGCCCACTGCCCTACCCTCCTGCCTGCCCTGCCCGCCTGCCCTGCGCGCCTTTCTCTTCCTGTGTGGAGAGCTGCAGGAGGTAGAGATGGAGGGAGGAGAGAAGCTCTGCGGGCCGCGTCCCGGCCAAGATAGGGTCCCAACACGGGGCTCCAGTGCCCAGGAGGGCAAGCTGTGGGGAGGAAGGACGGGTGAGGGCTGGGTCTGCACGCCCTCCCCGTGTGACCTTTGCACACAGGGACAGGGAGGGGGTGAGATGGTGGCACCTGTGGCAGACGCGAGGAGCCTCTGGTTGCAGAGCTCTCCAGACGCAGCCCTCACCCCGCTGCCCCCTGCTGGTCCCAGCTCAGGGCTCTAGGAGGCCCTCTGTGTGAGGAAGGGTGCAGGTGGATCAACAGTACTCATGGTGAAGAAACCCGTGCCACGAGCACAGACCCACAGAAATGATGGCCTTTTTCCAGGCGCCCTTGCATGGCACCTATGAGGAAGTGAGACACCCCTTTAGGCTCCACGGAGCTCGGGCACCAGGGAGACTCTTTTCCCTTCTCCTTCGCAAGGAGTCAGAGCCTGCGGAAGCACTTCTTCATGGGCTCTGCCAAACGAGGGCCGGCGTTTCCCTGAGCTCAAGGAATCTCTGCTGGACACTTGGCAAATCCCATGTCTATTAGTTATTAGCAAGGGCAAGGATGGCAAGGGAAAGCAGCTCCTATGTCTGCCTGTCTGTGCCTCTCTCTCTGACTTTGTCTCTCCTGTCCCTCTGTCCCTGTCTCTCGATCTCTGTCTCTCCTGTCCCTCTGTCTTGCGCTGTCTCTCTGTCTGTCTTTTCCCAAGCACACCCACATCTACATATGCACACGCTAATGAAGGCAAAAATCCCCAGGGCAAGTCTCTCTGGCACTGGGGGACTGGGTGGTGCGGATTCTCCCCGTGCTTCTCTCTGTGACTCCCAGGTCTCTCTGAGGAGCATGCAATTAGAAGAGACATCAGGGAGTAGAGGATAGCCCGCCTCAGCCCTGTCCAGGGTCCCCAGGGTCCTCGATTCTCTCTCCTGGCTGAGACATTTGTGGAAGAGGGACTCAGCTCACTCCAGGACTTGGATCTTTTTATTTTCCTTCCTGAGACAGGTCTCACTACACAGTTCAGGCTGGTGTTGAACTCTTGGGTCTTCCTGCCTCAGCCTCCAGAGTGCTGGAATCACAGGCATGTGCCACAGTCCAGCTTATAATGTACCTTGAAAATGCCATTAACTGAAACTATAACATGATATTGTTGATAATACTCACCTGATAGAAGACAGAGCCCAGAGAGACAAAAGCCCAGGGTGGTCACCCTGGCTGTCAGCACCTTCCCTCCCTAAGTTGGGCCCTGCTTCTGGCAGGACCATGGCTCCTCACCTCCTAGTCATCCTTGGGGGGAAGCCAGGACCTCCTCCCATGGCACAGAAGGAAGCAGAAACTCAGCAAGGTCCACGGGGGCAGCATCTGCTTCACTCCGCTGCTCTGCAATGATTCCTAGGAGAATGATGCAGGCACCTGCTAGAAGTACAGGGTGGAAGCAGGTCCTGGAAGTGGCCAGCAAAGCCGTGGCACTGAGGTGGCACAGCAGAGGCCACCAGAGCAAAAAGGGAACCTGCTGTGAGTGCTGCAGCGCAGGAAGAAGCAGCCACACAGACGCAAGAACAGGGGAAAGCAATTCAAATTTGGAGGCCAGTGTTTCCAGAATGCAAGCTCATGGGAACCTCAGTAGGTCCCACGCACAGAGTCGAGACAGGCCCGGCTCAGTGGCAAAGACCTGGGTATAAGATGCTGTCCTAAGCTAGCTCCCTAATGATTCATTCCCCGCCGCTCAAGTTGGGTGGTGTACGGGACCTCTGTGCCCCTTGCACAGGCTTTAGTTTTGTTGTTCAGTTTGTTTCATTGCTAGGATAAAAGCAAAGCTGTAATCCAGCTTAAATGTCATGTGACAGGGAGCTGCTTACAATATACGGACGGACCCAGGAACTTGGGAGACTCATCTTCAGGTGCTGTGGTGCGAAACAGCGGCCTACAGTGCGGTCCTCTGTGCATAAGGGACAAACAAAGCTTCCTGCAGCTTGACAACTCCTAAAAGTGAACTCTGCCGTGAAGTAAGCGGTGAAGTCTTATTTCCCAGGACAACATATAGAAAAGTGAAAAGGCTCTGAAATCACATCCTAAAGATCAGGAAAACCAAAGGAGGCTGCAAAAACACAGGCAGCACGAGCCAGAGCCAGGCAAAGTCCTATGTGTAAAGGAAATCGACAGGTCGCCAGTTGAGAAAATACTAGCAAAAGACAAAGACTTTTGCTGCTGAAAGACTGTCTAAGCTATGCTTTCGGTTCTTACAACTCAACAGCAAGAAAATGAAAAACCCAATTTCCCAAAGGACCAAGAACCGAAGAGACATCTCACCGAGGAGGGGACACCGAAGGCGAGTGAGGCGCCACCTGCTGCCCAGGACCCTGCAGCAGGAGCTGCCCAAGGAGGGCTCCAGCTGCCCCTCACCCCTGCAGCCCCTCGCTCAGCCTGTGCTGTGTTCCTCAGGGTTCACCGCACGGCGGTTAAACCTGGGGTGTCGGTGCCCAGACTGGCCTCAGCACAGCCACGCAGCCTTGCTCCTGCAGGGCTGCCGTCCACTTGCACAGCCTTCCGCGGACGGCGGCACGAGTGGCTCTATGACTGCTTGTGAGGAGTGATGGGAGAAAACTGAGAAGGGGCGCAGTCACCCCTCAGTTTCCCTTATCTAACGGACGGCACTCCTGTCATCCGGGCCTGGCAGTGTGCTCTGGAAGAACTCGTTTTCTGATTCAATTCCCAAGGTGCTCACCATCACCTGTTATCAAGGAATCATTCTTCTCGGGTCTGGGGAGGTAGCTCAGTGGCACAGTGAGTGCCTGCCTGGCAAGTGCAAGGTCGTGCTGTCTCCGCTACTTTTCTCTCATTGCTGGGACAAAATCCCCAACACCCAGAATTAAGGAAGGAAAGGTTTATTTAGCCCAGTTTGTGGAGGCTTCAGACCTTGTGTGGCTGGCTCCAAGGCAGAGGGCGTGGCCCAGGGTGGCAGAAGGCAGCAGAGAGCGGGCGTCTCCCTTGTGCTGCGCACCGGCTCTCTGCCCCCCGGGCAGGAGTAGCACTCACACCCGTAATCCCCACACTGGATCATGAATTAACCACGAACTATAGAAGCCACCCCAGTGACGCATGAGGCTTTGGGGGACACCTACATAGAACTATAATATGTACGTTCAATTCCCCCCCCACAAACACAAAAAGAAGCATTTTCTAAAGCCTAATCTAGAATATATTACTAAAAAGTTATAGTTTCCAATCAGGATGTTTGCAATTTATTTTCTGTGTTCACAGTTTGGAGCTTCATGTTTGCCACATCTGAAAATGGATGTGCATCTGCGAAGCGAGCTGCAAAGCTCAGCAGCAGCGTGGCCACTAGCGGTGGGAGACGCTGGCTTTTATTTGTAGCCATCCTCTCTAATGACCTGGCTGGCGCTAGCTCTTTCCCCACCCCTGACAACAGAATATTGGTTTTCTCTTTTTTCCTTTCTGGTCAAATCTTCTGGCTGAAGAAGTGGTTTGGCTCCCTGGGCATCTGCCCCTAGGTCTGTCACGGTTGTATAGGAGTATGTGGGATCTGCTATCCACCTTGGCCATACTATCCCAAAGGTAACAAAACACTCGTGTCCACTGAGGTTCCAAGTCCCAGGAGAAGTCCTTTCTCTGCTTTTTGTAAGGCAGCGGTGAAGTCTTATTTCCCAGGAGAGGATGCTCCTTAATCGGGGGAGGAGCCAGGTCAGGAATGACTCGAAGGGTGAAGGGAGAGATGACTGGCACACACTGGGACGGGGACAGAGAGGAGACAGTGGAGGCACTTACCGTCCCAGGCTGAGCTGCCTTCCCTGGGACATGGCCAGTGCCTGCTGGAAGCCCCAGGACTCAGGGGCTGCACAGAGGGGACTGGAATGGCTGGCTGGGTGAGAGGCAGAACACGCCACGCCCTACACACGGTAGCTGCTGCCCTGGGAAGCCCCTGAGCCTGCTGGGCCACACGTGAGGAAGATGGGGTCGCTGCGGGTGGGGGCTGCTCACTCCCCGTGATTTCTGCTGGCCTCCCGTGACCCCAGCTCCAAGTGTGGACCTTCTGCACCTTCACTGCAGAAGCCCCAGTCCTGCCTGGGATCAGCACGGAGGGAACCCGGGGCAGGGGGGCTTTTGGTCTGCCTGGCAGACACTACACTGCAGGTACTCGGAGTTGGGGCAGAGTGGGTGCAGGCTGGTGGAAGCTCCATCCAGTCGGTAGAGAGTGGGGGGCCTCTGCTCAGTCAGCAGAGCAGGTCCGGGGTGCAGTGGGCAGGCTGGGCCCCGAGGTAGTCTTGAGACTCAGCCCGGCCACTTGTCAGCCATGACTCTGCAGCCTGCAAACTGTTCTGTCACCCAGGTCTGCGTCAGCAGAGGGGTCTGTGGGGCAGCCTTCTTGGAGGGGAGATAGGAAGGGAGGGAAGGAAGGGTCCTGCTGAGGCCGCTGGGCCCACGGTGTGGCAGTGCCAGCCACCTGCAACTTCTGAGTGGAGAGAAGCAGGAGGGACAGCAGTCCAGGTACGACATCTGCTGTCCTGTGTGCTCCGCACAGGGCATGGGTGCAGCTGATGACATTGCACAGTTCCAAGGTAGCCACAGCAAGGAGACGAGTGTCTCCAGGGACGCGTGTGGTATTCACTCTGATGAGATTCTATGCACTGTACAATGACTGCATAAAAGTGTGTGTCAGATTTCCACACTGTGCTTCATAAAAGCAGCGATCATTAGGTGCTAATAAAACACCTTGTGTCTGATCAAGGAGATTATAGGGCCACGGAGGAGAGCGATTGATGATGTATACCATGCCTAAGGAGAGTCACATGGAGAGAAAACATTCTCTCAGGCTTCCACAGAGAGCAAATTGGTCAAGCAATGGCCGTGACTCATCCACAAGGCTGACACTGACAAGGGATCTACAAAGTGTGGTACAGGGTTACAGGATAAACCCTGAGGGTACCTGACTGACCTTATCTGATACAAAAGTTACATTTCTTGTTATATACGTCTTGCTTTATCTTGGTCTTAACCATCCAGCAGAACAGTATAAAGACAAGGTATATAAAGTAAAGCCGTATTAATATGCTGAGCTGTGAAAGGCTCAAGTGAACAACTTCTGCAGATAACCCACTACTATTGTGGACTGCTGGACTGTGTTGGATTGTTTTGCTGAATTCACACACCTATAGTATTTAGATGCCAATGGAATGCCCATCTCTGACAGGACTAAACAAAAAAAGGGGATACAAAGGAAGGACGATTTTGTATTTGTATATACAGAATAGTCAGGATAGATATACAGCTACTCTTGCTTAATTCAAAGAGTAGAAAGATTTGCACTAACAGTGTTTGGACAGGATATCCTGTCTGCTTCTTGTACTATGGATAACCACTAAGAAGATAACAATGTGCAATGTATTAATTAGTGAAACTGTCCTATTGATCAGTTTTGATACTGCCTCATTGCAAATTATTTCTCAATAAAATAAAAGCACTCTGTGAACCCCCAGCTTTCCCAGCACTAAATGTAAGGACAGTGGGGCTGGGCCTGTGGCTCAGCACTGCAGCGCCTGCCTGGCAAGGACCCAGCAGGTGCGTGAATGAACAAGTCGAGCGCGGCGGGCCTTGTACGTGGCACTGCATTCGTGCAACAAACGTGCCACCTCCTCGTCCTCCTGGATGCTGAGGAAGACAAGGATGAGGTAAGTCTGTGTCCTGGCTCAGACGACAGCGGGGCCTCCAGGTGGAAACTTGCACTTGGAGTCAGGGATCTGCGCCTTGATCTTGGCTCCACTATTTACAAACTGAATAATTTCACACACATCACTGAACCTCAGATGAGAAAAAAAAAACTTACCTTTCACAAATGGTTGGGAGGAACAGTATTTGTAAAAACACCTTGGAATTTGCTAGAGGTTGCTGGCATTATTCCAGAAATGTTCCGTAAACATTGGCTCCTAGGGGTGTCACAGCCAAGTCCAGGGGCACCTAGAGGACCACGCTTCCATCCGCTTGCTCTGCAGGGGCTGAGCTTAGGTCAGCAGGGCTGGGAGGCCGTGGCGGGCGTCACCCGTGATGGTGTTCTTGCCTGCAATCTGCCCGCAGTGCCCCCAGATGCTGCTATTCTGAAGAATTCATGAAGGACAGGGACAGCATGTGCTGGTGGAACAAAGGACAGGTGCTGAGTGGCCAGCTGAGTCACTGGATTTCTTAGTCCCCACCCATGCGTGGGCATAGGGGGAAAGATGCCCTTTGCCATGATGGGAAGGTCATAATAAGCCCACTATAAGTTGAGAAGAAGCCAGAAGCCCCTTTGAAGCCCAGCAGAGGGGCAATCCTGGTGCCCTAGGAGGCTGAGGCAGGAGAATCAGCTTTGAGCCAAGAATAGACAGCTTAGAACTCAGCAAGACCCTGCCTCAAAATAAAACATTCTTCAAAGGGTGGGAGATGTTGCTCTGTAAAGGCTCTGGGTTCGAACTCTAGTATCACAGAAAAGTCATGGACCCTCTCCATGCCACACACCCTAGCTTATTCGAAGAGTGTCTGGCAGAGCTGGGCGTGGCCCTGGGTCCAAGGGCCACACCAGTCGCATTTCCACTCCACTCGCCCGGGAAGGCTGCTTCAGAACCAAAGTGCAGGGCACCACCGCAGGTCAGACTTGGTGACTAGGTCCGTGAAGGCCCCTGAAGGAGGGGTGGTTCAGCCAGCAGAGCCTTGGCACCCATCCGCACCGAGAGGAAGAGCGGTGGCAGCAAAGGACAGGGAAGCGGGGTCTCCATCCCCCCTCAGACCCAGGCACTCGGTGGCAGCCATTCCCATGGGATGGTGGAGTTCTGACCCATGGGGTCGTGGCAGTGGTCTTCCCACCTGGACACCTGCAAGGCATCCTGCTGTTCCCTGTTCCTCCTGTGGGGTGCCCCAAGCGATGATCTCCGGTCTCCTCGCCCGGGCGCCCTCCAGCTGGGTTCCACTGCTCATCCGCGCCACCGACATCTTGCTGCTCACAGACACCGCAGAGACCCAGGACCAGGTCCTCTCTGCACCCTCCACAACTCCTGTCCCGCTCCAGTGCTTCTTCTGGAAGGAGGCCGGCGCCGCCCCGGTGGCCTGCGTCACCGTACACATCCTGCTTGTGTTCACACTCCCGATGAGGATTTTCCACCTTAACTTCCTGAAATTCGAAACACTTGTCTTCTCCAGAGACCCTCAGGTGGCCAAGAAGATGATCACTTGTTACTAAGAGAAATGCGAGCCGAAGCCGGAGGAGGTGCCACCTCCTACGCCTTGGAGGACTCCTCTAAATGACAGCCAAACAAAAGCCAGAAGCAAGTCAGCACCAACCCGAGGGAGCAGAGTACCTGAGCGCCGCAGCTGCGAAGGAAAACATCCGTGACTCCAGGAAAACCAGCTCTCCCAGGCAGCCGGGCTGCCCCGGGAGTCCACACAGGAAGGGATGTTCGTGCGGCCGCGTCTCAGCCACGGCCCTCACCACGGCCAGAGCAGAGCAGTTCAGGTGTTTACTACGGGAACGCTGCGCATGTGCAGAACACGCGTGGGACGGGCTTTGAAGGAAGTCCGCCCTCAGCAGGGCCGCGCGCCCGGAGTGCTGCTCGCAGCGAGACGCTGGGAATCGGACACAAAGGCTCCTGCCAGGGGCGGTGGCTGGGCAGATGACAAGGGTTCAGCCACGACACAGCCACCGCGTGCAGCTGCAGATGTGCAGATGTCACGTGGGCCCCTGGGTGCCCTCCAGGCTCGGGTTCCCAGCCTGATCTCCAGCCCAGGGCCTTCAGGGAAGCCATGGGAGCTTTGAGACATTCTGGGGACACGCTGGAAGAGGATATGGGGGCCCAGAGCCCTCTGTGTGTTGCTTCCTGGCTGGCGCGAGGGGCAGAGCTGCCTCTCCCCTCACTCCTCCAGGCGTGGCTACACCACAGCCCCACAGCACCCCGACCAGAGCCCAGGCAGCCTGCTGCACCCACACTCACACAACCACGCCCAGAACCAACCTTCCCTGCCTTCACACTGACCGCCTTGGGTGTTTGTTGTAGTGATGGAGAGCTGACTGACACAGCATGGAGCCACATGCTTTCACAAGGGCTCAGTGGTAAAATCTGTGTTAGGAATGTTGTCTCACAATTTTTTAAATCCTCTTTTCTTCTACAGCTGACCTTACTTCACAATGTAGGTGAATGAGATAAAGGTTTAGCAGGAAATAATGTAATTGCTAAAAGAAAAAACTGCAATTATTATGAGAAGAATCACTTGTGGAGCTATCCTATTCCAAACATGTTAGAGTAGCTCCCCCCACTTCCTCTTCTCCGCCATCGCCTTCTCTTCCTTCTTTTCTCCAGAAAGGAAGATTCTGGTCGTCACCGAAGAGGAGGAGCCCCTGAGGGTGAGGTAGGTTCATGGCCAGCACACTGTCCTTACCATTGGATGCCTGACCAGATCTCTGTCTCAGTCTCCTTCCCTCTCCTTCCTTCTCCTTCTCCCTCTCCCTTTAGAGACCTCCTTAACTAGGAACAACCCACAGTACTTAGGCAAACCTTTGATCTTTGTGCCTCATTTCCTCATCTATAAAGTGGAGAAAACAGATCGAGAAGAGGGCCAGGCACATGCCAGGCTGTCATACCTTCTTATTCATATTCACACTGAGGAGTCTGTAGGAGGCTGGAACAGATCCTGGGCCTGAAGTCACTCCTCCCCTCCATGGCCCTCAGTAAGCTCCATCTTTAAATGAGCCATGAAGTTCCCAGAGGGCTCTAGACTCTTGATCCTCCTGCTTCAGCCTCTGGGAGCACTGAGATTACAGACCTGCCCCACTGCTCCCAGCAGGGTGGCTGCAGGTGACACGTTGTAGACCTTGGCCGGTGCACACCTTGAGGTCCGAGAAGAGAGGCTTTGTTCTGTGAGTCTGGAAGTGTCACTCTCTGCCAGAGCCAAGGCCAGGAAGGATCTGGGTGGGAGCCCGCAGTGGGAGTGTGGGCTGGCTGTCTTCCTGGGAGAGCAGTGGTCCTCAGCCTAGGAGATCGTAGCCAGGCTTTTCTCCTAGGAACCCTCCCAGGAGGACCGGCAAGCGCACCCGACCCCGGGCTCCATGCAGACTCTACAAGCTGTGCCCCGGTGCGCTATGACTTCAGCAGAGCCCAGGAGCCAGGAATTTGGTGCGGAGTCACACACTGCGCCGGGCCCTCACAGCGTCCCCTCTGAAGGCGACAGGGGAGGTGCCTCACTCTGGTGGCGGCAGGAAGGTCTGAGGGGCAGCGGAGTGCAGCAGGCAGCTGGGCCCTGCGCAGGCTCTGGAGCCAGTTCTCATTCACTGCACCGGTCCCGGCCTGGCGGCATCCAGCCACTGCCTGTCCCAGCAGTAGGTCTGGATTGAATCAGAAAAAAATGTATCTATTCATATTAAGCATAAAATGATTATCGGAAGTCCTGCTTCTCACATCGAGCTGTGTAAGACACTAAAATCCAATCTACATAAAATTAATAGGTTGCTGTGAGTCTGGTGTTTGTGTTTAATCAGAAAATTGCATCCCGAGCCCTTGAAAGCATATTAATTGGAGTTTATCAAGAAGGCAGTAAGTATTTAGACTCAAGCACAAATGTAAAATATATCAATACCCAGGCCTCCAATCACCTCCCACGGTCGCCCTACAATACTCATGCCTTCAAATAAATACAAAGCTCCGTGTGTGCCTGGCCCTCCCACAGCACCATGAGGTCCCCAGCATGCTGTGCTTCCCGAGGCAGCCGCGGGACCATGCCTCATCCATGGCCCGAGCCCTGGGAGATGGCACACGCAGGGCTCCTGATACTAGCAGCTGCGGATTTCTGAGGTTGGGATGGATATAAAGTGGTTTTCACCCAGCCCAGTGTGTGTGTGTGTGTGTATGTGTGTGTGTGTGTGTGTGTGAAGTAGAGAAAATGATCCCCCAGCCCAATGGCTCCCGTAAGTGCAATCTTAACAGGACTGAATGAAAAGAGTACAGGTGTCTTATGTCCCTCCACCAGGTCCCCACGATGGCTACAGGCACAAAGCTCGGCAAATATGGACTAGTGAAAATAAATGTTAATAAAATCGAATACAGCAGCAACACTCTCCCTGACTGTGTCTTCCCACACTTGGGTCCCATGGAGAGGCAGTGACCGAGGGACGCTGTGGCACCTGAGTTTATTGTGCCATATTCAGCCCCTGGGTCAGGCAAACGCTGGTCAGGCTTTCTTGACTTGGGCACTGGGTGGCCAATGGTTCTCGCTACTGACCTCGGTGTCTTGCCTCGTTTCACTTTTGTCTTGAGACAAGGTCTCACTAAGCAGTTCAGGCCAGCCTTGTGCTCTGTTTTGCAGCTCCCAGGCTAGTCTTAAACCCACAAAGATCCTCCTGTCTCCATTTCCTGAGTGCTGGGATTCCAGGCATGGGTCACCACGCCCGGGGTTCCCAGCCCGCATGGCATGCGGGTCCAGGGATCGAAGTTGGGTGCTTGTGCTTGCCAGGTAGGTGCTCATGCCTCTGAGCTATCTCCTTAGTGCATCTTTTGTTTTTATGTTTTGTTCTGTTTGTGGCTCTTTTTCTTTGAGGTAAGATGTCACTATGTAGCTCAGGTTGGCCTTGAACTTGTGGCAATCCTCCTGCCTCAGCTTCTGAGTGCTGAGGCTACAGCTGTGTGCCATGACAGCTGGCCCTTCTTTCCCATCTGAGATCTGTACTCAGAGCTCCCAGCATGGGCACTGAGATAAAGCCCCGGACTCTGGCATCTCCAGCCAGCCCGGTGTTCATGGGCGTGGAGGGTCCCACACCAGAAGACTGTGTCTTGATGCTGTGCAGGATGCTGGGCGAGGACCCGGAGCTGCAGTCTCTCTGTGGCTGCCTTGCCTTCCACAAGCGTTTCCAAGGACACGGCTGCCTGCTGGCCACTTCTCCTTGGGAGCTGGGTTGCCCTCCTGATCCTGTGTCCGCCCGAGCTTCACTGCCCGGGGAAGTGGGAGCTAGTTCCATTTTACATGTGAGGAAGCTGAGGCACGGGGCTGGTGTGCACTTACTCAAGTCTTAGATGCAGAAGACCACTAAAAGGAAGAGGAAATGACTCGGGCTGGAAGTCACGTGAGCCGGGAGCACCAACTCCAAGCACTCACTCTGTGCCCATCCGCCTTCTTTGTGGACACCGGTACTGCAGATCGTTTCGTGATGTGCAGGTCAAAACACAACCAAGGCTTGGGCACTGGAGCGGTGCTCGGTAGCCTGACTCTCTAGCTCTTCTCGGGAGAGAGTCGGTGCATTTTATCTGTTTGGGGCTCTGCACAGAGAATCTCACCAAGCTTCATCCTGCTTCTGAATGCGTCCCACGTGCTTGCTTACACTTTGTTTGCACAAGGATCGGCACAAGACACGTGGTCCTCACCCAGCACAGTGGCTACGGCGTGAGCTCTCCAGGCGCGCTTGTGCTTTGGTTCAAAGCCAAGTCCCCCAGTTGTCACCCTGCCAGGGGCAAGTCAGGGTGTTCTTTGAGTCTCGGCATCTTCACCAGTAGAAGTGGGATAAAGACGATACAATATGTGCTGTGAGGCATCATCCAAATCTGTGGGGACTGATGCCTTATTACTAAAGAGACACACTGCGAGTCCCCCTCACGCCCCGCCTCTGACGCACCCAGCGTGCGTGCTGCTTCCTGGAGCAGCTCAGGAAGCCTCGCTCCTGAGTGTCTTCAGCTGTGCTCATATAGTGGCCTACCAGTCCGGAATCCATTCAGATAGTTTATCTTTCAAGGACTTTGAAAAAGAACCAGAAGTTCCACGGTACCAGATCCTGCCAATAAGGTGTGTAAGGTCACAGCGTCATGTTTTGACAAGCTGCCTCTCCACTGGATGGCCCTCGGCAACAGCCACTCATGCCAGAGGACCTCCAGAGCTGCGTCACAAAGCGGCAGGAAGAGCAGCAGAAGTGAGTTCAGCGTGGTGCAGAGAATTTTGAAGAGCATTAGTGGCAATGTGTCTTTTACTCTAATAATAGTAATATATATATATATATATATATATATATATATATATATATATATATTTTTTTTTTTTTTTTTTTTTTTTTTTTCAGAACCAGGGATTGAACTCAGACCCTTGCGCTTGCAGGGAAGTGCTTATTCCACTGAGCCATCTCCCCAGTCCCTCTAATAAATTTTTAACAGGTTAACATTCATATATTTTGATCAAGCCTTGTCTCTGTGGGTTGAACTAGAACGCGGACAGCGCCTGGCGGCTAGCAACCCCAAGCCTTGTCTCTCGTTGCTCCTAGGAGTGCTGGGCTTTAGCGCAGGGCTGGAGGGACTTCTGAGTGGTGGTTCCTGCAACGAGAAGATGATGAAGCCCTGGATAGGGGCAGAACAGGGCTCTCTCAGGGTGAGGCCACGCGGTGAGGGTGATGGGCTAGCAGCAGGCACGGGCTCAGCTCTGCCTCCGGCCCTTCTGCGCCGTCGGCTTCCAATTACCCGCTTCTCAAAGCCCAGAGATAATTGGTGTTCAGGAGGGCTTCTGTTGGCTTCTCATCTTAGAGAGTTCCGTCTGTGGCCGTGGCCCCCACTGCCTTGGGCCTGGCGTGGCCCGGTGCGTCATGGTGGGCATCGGTGGCAGAGCTGAGACACGAGGCACAACGAGGGAAGAGGAAGGGGCCAGGTCCTGCAAGCCCCTTTAAGGGCATGACCAGGGGACCTCCCATGAGGCCACACTGTTGAGGTTCCCGTGATCGCCCAGAGTGCCAAGCTGGTGACCACCCTTGTACCCCCTGGGCATTCGGGGGAATCCCCGCGAGGACTGCACGCCGGCGTCTGCGACTGGGTCCAGGAATTCTCCCTTCCACTTCCTTCTGCCAAGCCCAGGAGGGCGTCCCCGCCCCCCTTGGGTCCCTGTTGGTGTTGATATCCAGTGAGGCCCAGGCACTCCTCTACATGTGTGACCCCACCCCCGTGTGCACCCACACGAAGCCCAGGCGCTGGGCGCTGGGCCTGTGCCCGACTTTGCAGCTGCTGGTGTCCTGCTGCCTCACCCCCGCCTCGCGGGCCCTGTCAGCCCCGGCTGAAGGCCCTCCACGCCCATGATGGGAGTTAATTTCTGTCGGGATCAGATGGTTTTCCCCTAGAAATTTTTATTCATATTTCTTCCTGTTTTGTGATTCTCAATTGGAGTTTTCTAATAACAGATCATTTCTTTTTGTCTAACTTTAATCTGGTCCTGCTTGACAAGCCACATCCTTTTCGTTGAAGGGTTAGACCACTTAGAGGAAGGCCAATAAGCCCTTGTGCTGCTCGGCCGGCCGGGGTGATTTGTCACTCGGGGCAGTGGTGGTCACACGAATGGATCTATCTCAAGGTAAATGGAGATGCTGAGACCCAGGCCCGGGGCTTTGATTAAGGCGCCCTTTTTGTAGTGTTGATAGATGTTGCTTGTGTTTATCTATTTGAAATGCCACTAAATCTGTGAATACAATGGGAAAAGAGAGTACTTTGCCGCCGAAAACATATTAGTGATTTATGTTTCGTAAGAAGCACAATAAAGAGACAGAGGCTATTAAGAGCAGCTATTTTCATGAGAAATAGTTCGGCTTTGAAGCATTATCAGCCCCACCTTGATAAAGACTTGCATGCATGCATAATCCTGTTTACTTACCCCTTTCCCGTGGTACAGTGTGCCTCGGAAGCACACAGTCTCCAAATATTAATAAGTTGGTCGGTGGGATATTTACAGCAACAGACACCTCGCCCAGGACCGCTCTGCATGCAAATTCCTTTCTCCCAGGATCAGGACGTGTAATAAACCTATCCAGGGAGCTCTGGAGTTTATATGGACTTCATACGGCTCCGAGCACCCTCCAGCCCTTCCCGCCGCCTCGCGGTCCCCCGCCCCCTGGGGCTGGGGAAGAAATAACCAGGGGGTGACACATAAAGATGATAATGCATGGATATAACTTATCACATGAATCAATGTCATTGCCACGCGCCATGTAAATGAACAGGGTCAGATGTGAGCCCTGCATCTTCTTGACGTGCCTGACAGTTACAAATGCGTCACCTCGTATGCATAACAGGAGTGTACAAACCAGGAGAGATTTGTAAACTTGGTTCATTTCAAGCAGAACTGACCCGCAGGAAGAGAAGCCGGAAGCAGCACCTGTGCTGGCCAAGCCCTCAGGAGGGATCCTGGGTCGCAGGACAGCATCTGCTCACTCACATTTAGGACAGGCCCGGGTGGCTGTGGGGACAACACAGGGAGACACACCGGTGTGTGTGCGCGTGCGGGTGTTTTGGGGAGGCTCAAGGTGCGGGGCTCCCATCCAGGATGGAAACATGCGCAGCCCCGACAGATGCCCGCTGCACGGGGGCCCACCCACATCACCCCTGGGCTCCCTGCCCCCAAGTCATCCACAGCACATTAGCAGGGCTGCCGGCTGCGGGGGCTTACCCACCAGGAGCCTGCTCCCTACCTCTAGCTCCCAGGTCCTGCGCTATGAGCCCTGCCAGTGCAACACACTCTGCCCTGCCCCTTGGGCACCCGACAGAACTCACTCTGGAGGAACCCTTGACTTCAGGTCGCAGTGCAAGGAGAGGCAGCTTCTGGTAGGAGGCCCGCCCTTCACCCCTGTGCACCGCAGGGTCGAGTCGTCACTCTGGATGCTCGGGATCCACTCCCAGAGTCGCAGAGGCAACGCTGACCTTGGCCTCCCAGAGCTGGAAACAGCAGGCACTAAGGGACAATAACGATAGGGTCACCAGGTGCTGTGCATTGAGGGGAAGGCCCTGGGGATGCTGGTTCTGCCACCAAAGCCCAAGAAGGTTCCCGGTGTAAGGGTCAGGCTGGAACTTCCTGTTTCTGGCCGGTCTGGTCAGAGCACAGCCATGGTTGGACTATGCATATCTTACGGGACTCTGATTTTTCTTCCATGCCCACACTTCCTGTTTGAGCCTTCATCGCTCACGCAAGACCTGTCAGCAGAGAGGCCCTGTGTGACTCCCTGTCCCTAGGGACTCAGGTGGCGAAGGGCCAGCAGCTCCCCTGGCGGGCTTCACCCTTGCACACCTGCTCAGACAGGGCAGACCACGGTGGCTCCGGGATGGCGCCCCAGCTTGCAGCCCTGCTGCACTCCCGAGCCACGTCACCTCCTTGAGGCTTTGGTTCTTCACCTCTAAAAGGCAATTAAAAAGGAGCCAGCTCGCGGGGATGCTGTGATAGCTGAATGAGGCTGTCTACATGCAGCCCAGCACGCAGCAATGTCTATTTACACCTTCCGGAGAATGAGCTTAAAACCCACTGTCACGGCTCTGCTTGGAGCCGGTCTGGGTACGCAGCCTACAGCCCGAGACAGCGGTGTGACCTCTGGCGCAGGGAGCATCCTGAGCACTGACAATGCCTCGGGAAGGGGGTGCCCGGGTGCTGCCGGGAGGGGACCCTCCTGCAGTGCTTCCTCAGGTGGACGCGGAGGGCTCTCCGCCCAGGAGCTGCGGGGCTGGGGCACCCTGCGTGGCATCCAGGACACTGGACCTGTGGGAGAGGGCATCGAGACCTTGTGGTTGGGACCCAGGGACCCCTGCAGGCCACCCACACCGAGCATCCACACCGCCTGGGAGTGGAGCCTGTCCTGCACTTCAGGGAGATGTACCCGCTTCATCCTCAAACGCGGGGACTGGGAGCACAAGGCTCGGTTGTGCCCCCGAGGCTCTCAGCATGCAGGGGACAGCGAAGTGGCGTCCACCCAGTGCCATGGCCACAGAGGCTGCAGGCTGGCACAGGAGGTGGCTATGACGGCTGGGTTCCTGCTCCCTGGGCACACGCATGGTGAGGCCCACGGCACCCCGAGGACCTGGTTTTTGGAAACTCGGGCTCCATGCATCTGGGCCAAGGCTGGCACCCACCCAGGCCCACAACCCCAGGCACTGTGGGCAGATGTGGGGTGCTGGAGACAGCTGCTTGCTGGGAACGCTCTGCCATACTTTCCCTAAGTAGGCCGATGCTCTGAAATAGCGATACAGACAGCACAGGGCAGGAGGAGGCGCTCATTACCCTTGCCCAGAGCCACACGCTGCACTCAGCCACATGTGGCCAAGTCCCCACATGGCCAGCGGCCACGGGCTGTGGGCCGGGCGCCTGCACAGGCACCAGCCCTGGTCTGCACTGCCCTCACAGGTGACAGGGCCTGTCCTGTGGACCGCTGTCCCACTGCAGCCCCCGCTGGCCAGAAGGTCGTTGTTTATATATTTCTGGCTCTGTTCACTTCTCCCCGAGCTCTGTATCGTCCTTGGTCTTCCCGATACTCCAGAGTGTCTCAAGGATTTCTCAGGGGAAAGGGCTATTCGGGGCCAGAGCTCCAGAGAGAGCCCTGTCCCAGGAGATGCATGTGCTGGAGGCAGGGGTGGGGTCAGAATGGCGGGCCTGGCTCTTTATTCTAGGAGAACAGAAAAAATAAGGGGAAAGAGACCTGAGAGGGAGTTGATCACTGTTGACTGGGCATCCATCCTGCTGGGTGCTCTGCAAGCGGCGTCTGATGCCCACGAAGAGCCCTGTGAGGAAGATTCCCATTCTACAGATAAGGAAACTGAGGCCCGCAAAGGTCCAACCCCCTGTTGAATGGCATGACATGAATGGGTGACCCCAAAGCCCACATTCCTTCACAAGGACAGCCGGTTCTCTTTAAGGCAAAAGAAAATAAGAACACATTTGTCGGGCTCTTTCTCCCTCTGGGCCCACCAGGAGGGGCTTGGCTTTGTCTGGAAGCAGTGCTCCTGCATGTGCTGCGCCCTCCCCTGGCAGCCTGTCTTTAATACCCACACCTTTCAGTGTTGGGGGGACTCCAGCTCCCGAGCTCTGGAGCTATGCTGTGATTTGTGACTCTTTTAAAAATAACAATTTGTGCTCCATACAAGTTTCTGGAGCACATAGATAAATAAGCATATCCTTTTTATTTTAAAATATAATATTGATTCTGTTTCTTATCACACAGGAGAGAGGTAAGTGAGAGGTCTGGGTGCTGGCTTAAAAATTGAGCCCTGTAAAATTTACAGGCAATCTTCAGAGAGACCAACTCTGACTGCCATGAAGCAAAAGAAAGCTCCCTCACTTTACAGGGCTTCCCAGGCAGCTCCGGAATTCAACTGCTCCCAATCAGCCTTGGCCATAAATGGGGCTTTATGAGGGTTTTCAGGTAAGAGCAAGACAGAAGAAAAGAGAGAACACCATAGAAGCCAACAACCTCCTGGGAGGGCTTACGGGCAGCACCACAAACCCTCCTGACCCCGAAGCGTCTGGAAGCACTTGCGCATGCGTGCTGCACTCGTCAGGCAGGCAGTCATCGACTGTTCACAGCCAACCTGTTGCAGGACCTACAGTAGCACAGGCAGGAAGCCTGGCACAAGAAGCTACGTAAGGCTGGGTCTTCTCATCTGTGGGCTGAGACAAAAAGGGGAGCGGTGATGGTCACATGAATGCTGTATTTGAAGCCAGCTGTGACATACGCCTGTCCTCCCAGCCCTCTGGAGGCCGAGGCAGGAGGATCGCTGTGAGTGGGAAGAGTTCAGGGCTAGCGTGAACTACAGAGCAAGACCCTGTCACAAAATAACAACAACAACAACAACGTACGCTGTATTTGAGACACGTAACAGCACTAAGGGCAGGTATCTGCCCTGATGCTTATGACAAGGCCATAGGACATACTTAATTTTAAGCACTGCGTGTGTGTGTGTGTGTGTGTGTGTGTATTTCTTTTTTGGTACTGAGAACTGAACTCAGGACCTTGTGCTCGCCAAGCAGGTGCTTGTGCCCCTGAGCCACATCCCCAGCACACTGTACGCTATTAGCTACAGTTGTTCACTGTGTTCTGTGCAGTAAGCACTGCCACTGATACCCTGTTCAGATGAGGACGGCTGTGTGAAGGACTCACTCAGGCTCTGAGGGTGGGCTGAGGGCCTGGGAGCTCTGCTGATGACCCATGCAGTGCAGATCTTAAGGGAGGAACAATTTTGAGGAAGAGAGGCAGGTTCCAGACCCAGGGAGCAACACCAGCAGCACGAGGCAGGTGCCTCTGGGCTTAGCTCTCTGTGGACCAAAGGGGTCCCTGTGAGTGAGCAGCAGCCCCGGCTCGTGGTGGTGGGCTTACAGGTGGAGGCCCTGGACTACGGGCCCCCTGTGGGCTATGCAGGAGTGTGGGCAGCAAGGTCGGGCAGGGCCTTGATGAAAACTCAGGGTAAGCTGCAGTTCTCTTCGGCAGAGAGTGGCTACAGGCGAGGAGCCGTGAGGAGAGGAAGCAGGTCAGGAAGCGATCTAGTTCTCCAGAGGGAGGGCACGGCTGCCCTGTCAGTGACCACAGGAATTCGAGAGGCAAATATGAAGGGTGTATGAGCAGTGTGTTTTCATTTCTGCAATTTTTCCTGATTACAGATTTTCTGACTATGCTGGAAATATTAGGGTGCCAATCCTTGGAATAGTCTGATCAAATGGTTTCATTAAGAAGCTCTGGGCTCGCCCGCCTGCCTGCCTAACACACAGCTGCATGCACGTTTAGTGGCTCTCAGGCGGTGCCCGGCGCTGCCGTGCTCAGAGCGTTACCCACACAAAGCCCGAGCTTCCTTGTGATCTAGACGTTCCTCTGCACCTTGCAGTAAGCACCTTATTTGAGCAAATTTTTTTTCCTAATCTGTAAGATAGCTTCTTAATTCAGTTGGGGATAAGAGTTAACTGTGTTCAGATTTAGAAAAACTGAGGGTGAGTTGGCATGAGGCGTTTGTACACTTCACCCTCCAGCCATGTACCAGGGACGGTTGGCTTCGGAGAAGCCAGGCTACTAGCTGAGAGCCACACAGAGCAGGACGTCGGATATTTAATATTTAGCTCTCATCTCTGGACCCTGTTTAACGCTGCTTCTCCTTCCACTCAGAGAAAGTGAGGAAACTGCGGACAGAGAGCTGGAAAGCAAATTCCGCATCAAAGCAAACAGTTTTAAAAAATACAAATGTGGCCTAATTTAATTTCCAGTGCATGTCTCCACCAGCTTTGGGGGAAAAAGGTTAAAATGCAATTCTCCAAAACGAAGTTATTGGATAGAAGAATATTAACCTCCTCGCCCCCTGTACTTTGACTCATTTTATCTCCTTTTCATTTTTGTTTGTGGGTCTATTCATTTTGGCGAGGCGGGCGCGTTGCTAGGCGACGGGCAGCCTGTGGCCAGGCGCTCCTCTGGCTGGCGGGCTGGTGGCAGCTTCCCTAGCGCTCGCCGCCGGCAGTGCAGCCTCGCAGAAAGCATTTATCACCGGGCAGGCACAGTAATGGCCTCTCAGCAGAGGGGAAATTGAGCTGACCTGAAGGCCAGAGCTGTTAGGGAGACTGGTGGGAAGGGTAAGAGGGTCACAACACCCTTTTCCCACCCACTTAGTGGGCAGTAAGCGGCAGAACAGCCCAGCCACTGTTTTCACTAACGTATCCCGAGGCTCTGCACCTGAAATAAATGTTTGCTTGACATTAACGATAAAAAAAAGGCAAAAAAAATAAAATGGGTTTGCTCTGAGAACAATGAGCCGGACAATGAACAGTGCAATTTAAAGTGAGCCAAGTTCCCTCCAGGTTTAATTTGGGAGGTTCAGGCAGAGACAGGACCACAGAGCAGGGGCCGCTGAATAATTAGTGCGTTCCCACAGTGGGCAGGCGAGAAATCTGCGTGCGTGCGTGTGTGTGTGTGTGTGTGTGTGTGTGTGTGTGTGTGTGATGGTTTTCCAGGCAAGTGGAGCCAGCGTTAGAAGTATCAAATACTGGTTGTCACCAAACTGATGTTATTTTGCAAACATCCTTTTCAAATTCCTCTTTAACTACGTGATATTTTCCTTCGGTGCTCATTTAGGGCTGGTGTGAGATAAAGTGTGCAATGCAGAAAATTTTGAAAGGTGCTTTTAAGATGTTCTGTAGCAACACAGCTGAATCTGGATGTTTTTCTACACAAGGCTACAGATTTTTTCTGGGCTCATTGTTCTTATTTCTTCAGAATTATTTTACAAGACAAAGAAAGATGTCATTACAAAAATAGGAAATACATAAATAATGCACGCAAGAGTGAAATCGCCACAAAGTACAAGGGGGCATGGCTGAGGGCTAGAGCATTTGCAGAGAGCATAAAGCTTACATACAAAAATATTTTACACAAAGTGTAGAAATCTTGGAAAAATTCAGACTTGGAAGAAAACAGAAATTCCTCTCTAGGTCTTTTATTTTCTTTTACAATCAGCAATAGGCCGTGCCACTTAGTGTTCAGACTTGAAAAATTAGGCAAGGGGTTTAAAGTGTCCTTGTGTGACAAAAGCAAGCGCTGGGTGTTTCCAGAATCCCACTGCTCGTCAAGCTTTGTGCAGCTCTGACATTATTTTTTACTTGGGTGCAAGTCCCTTTTCCATTTTCCAAGGGGGAAACCTGCCAGAAATGCTGTCCAGATTCCACTGGCTGTGTGATCTCGGGCAGGCGGGTGCCCCAGGCTGGGCACCAGCTTCTTACGGGTGAAGAAGGGCGGTTGGTGATGCCAACCCAGTACCTCCCGGGGACCCGAGAGGCGTCAAGTATAAAACCTTGTGCAGATGCAAGACGACAACACAGAAATATTGGGAAGAGCTGGAGGCGAGAAGGGGGCTCTCGGCAGACGTGGTGCTGTGTCTGATACAAGTAGGCCCTCGCCTCTCTAAGATGCCAGGTTCAAGCCTGGTAGAGCCAGCCTGGTCCTTTTGACCAGTTAAACTCATTGTCTGCACAGGAAGGAAGAATAGCTGCACCTTCTCCTCAGAAGGACAGAGGAGACAGGAAGAGCCCTGCTCTTCAGCGCCACAGCTTTTGAGTACAATGTTTAACCAACAAAAGAAGGGGCCCAAGCCAATCTCAGTGTTAGTGATTCCCCTGAAAGTCATCAAATAAAAATGTGAACTTTAAAATTGATCAGGATTAATTTCACTGACACTGTATCATAACATATATCTCTTTAGAGACTCATTTGTTGAGCTGCAGATGCAAAGAAAATAAGGAAAGAAATAAATCAGAATACAATAAGGCAATTAGACTTTTGCCATTGATAGAATACTAAAAATGTCTGATTTATCAAAGCATCAACAAACAGAAGTAAACACAAGACTTATATTTTCTTACAGAATACCTAGAGAGGAAGATTAAAATAATAACCAAGACCATGTGTATCAATAAATCTAATTTATAAACGTGGCTGCATTGCCAAAAGATGCTATTTCATTTCTAATCTGCAGAGCGCCATGCCCCGGGATGATTTATCAAAGCCAGCACCACCCAGATGCGCCGTTGCTATTCTCGTCTCCGTGGTTTCTTTCCACCCCCAGAGGTGCTTACAGCCAGGCCCTGCTGGCACCTGCCTGTGGCCTTGTAGCCCATCTGACATTAAGGGAAGGCATTGATTGTACTGGTTTTTTTTTTTTTTTTCATGCGGTCTCAACCCTATTAGGGTTAGAATAAGAAAACTGGTCCCCTGTGCCTGTCAGGGTGCTGTCCTGAGTCCTCCGAGCACTGCCTCACTTAATCCTGACCACAGCCCAGTCCAGGCAGCTGTTGTTATCACCCCACTTTACAGAGAAGAAAAGCAAGCCCGGCTGAGGTTTGGCAACTTGCTTTTAGTAAACCTCAAGTCAAGCTGTGAGCCCAGGCCAGCCCAGCTCCAAAGTGCATACTACCCTCAGGCCACGTCCTCTCTTTGACACCCATGTGGTGAACCACTCTGGAATCTCTTTGAAGACAATATGAGCTTTCAATCCGAGATATGGGGAAATTAGTACAGACTAGCCAATGGAAAGTTAAATGTTGGGGCCAGGGAGATGGCTCAGTAGAATAAGTGCTTCCCTGGCAAGTGCAAGGGCCTGAGTTCAACCCCTAGTTCCACACACACACACACACAGAGTTAAACGCTGATTGAGGCATGTTGGGGGTGGAAGAGCGCAGGAGCTGCAGCAAGGAAACCGCCCCCTTAGATGAAGAGGCTGGTGGCTGCCTCCCACCCCCAGCCAGGCTCACAGTGGGCCCGGCCGGGGCTGCGGTCCCTCACCTCCAGGAGCTAGCATATCTGGAATGTCCACATGATGACACCAGAAAGCGAGCAGCCTCAGAAATCAGGGGTGCAGCCTGGGCTTTGGCCTGGGACCAAGATGGACAATCTTGAGTCCTTAGGTTCTGCGCATCATGCAAAGAATCCAAATCCTTAGGATTTTTAGTAATTTACTAGACACTTACTTTCGCAGACCCACAGGAAAACTGGGTGAGCTGAATAATATGAATTGATCGTCACTCTATATACACTAAACAGAAGTCACCACTCAACCCCATAAACAAAAGGTGACCTCATCTGGGATGGTTTCTTCCTAGAGATGTGGAGGGGACAAGGACACCTTGGCCAGAATGCCCCTCCAGAACAGTTTACCTGCAACAGTGTCCAGCTGCCTGTGCTTCTGTCCCCAAAAGCCAGTGAAGCAGGATTTTTGATGGACTTTTCAGGGTGGGCATCAGAAACTTACAAAGCCGGTCTTGTTCATCTGTAAAGAAAAATTCAGAGGCCAGAGGGTGAGCTAAGTCAGCACATCTACAGCAGACAAAAGGACCTCCTAGCTGTCGGCATGGATGTGTGTGGACTCCGCCAGCAGCGTTTGTGGTGAGAGGGTCAGGCAGCTCAGGACAGGCGGAGCCGGGCAGGACCAGGAGCTTTGGACCCAGTTGTAGGTCCATCCCACTGGCATGTCACCTGTCGTGCACGCCTGAGCACAATGCAAGTGGAGCAGGAAGTGGTCACGTCCACTCAGTCACATGTATGCTCCAAGAAGAAATAGAATGCGTAATATCACTCCAGGCCAGACCTGATAACCAGGCTACAAGCTTCTTACTTCAAAGTTACTTGGAACATGTCAACAAAAATATTTTTATGGGGCTGGGGAGACGGTTCAGTGGAATAAGTGCTTTCCTGGCAAGTGCAAGGGCCTGAGTTCAATTCTTCAAAATAATAATAATAATAATAATAAATATTTTTATAACACTCACGTGACGAGATGTCCTGTCATGGCAGCCGCTAACACACAGCTGCGAGCATTTCAACGAAAGCTGTGAACAACTCCGCACACTGTCTCTGATTTCAGCAAACTCCTCTGGTGTGAAAGGCCCCAAATCTGTCATTAGCATGATCGGTTGCTCACCAGAAAGGCCTTCTAACTTTCCAATTACTCTGCCATACCTGATCTGTCGCCAGGTATGTCAAAAGGAGAGAAAAGAAAGATTGGAAATGCTATAATATTTTGAGAGTGGCAGTTTCTTTGAGCTTTGACTTTCTGTATCATAAATCCATCAGGACGAAGACATCCTGATTTAGTGTATTTTTCAGTTGCAAATTATTACATAACTATGGGTAAATGACCAATAAGGAAATTTTAAGGACATGGAATAAATTTGATGTAGAGTAAGAAATTCAACAAAATATTTTTGTTAAAAGAATGAGTGGATAATTCTTATTTTTTATTACTTTCCAAGTGGTATCAGGCAAAGTGCAGTTTTGAAAACTTGTATTATTTTGTAACTTTTATTTTAACCCAGGGCTGAACACATAATCGCACTCTCCTTTAGCCCTTTGTTGTGGTTTGGGATTTTTGCAAGGCAAACAACATAGTACAGGACATGTTTTATAATGAATCACTCAAGAATACTACACAAGCACAGGAAGTCCATCCACATCCTAAATACTAAAGAGAGGGCCGGCGGTATAGCTCAGCGGACTAAGCGCTTGCTTAGGTAAGCGCAGCAACCAGGGTTCGATCCCTGCTTCCGCTTGCCGCGCCGGCCCTGCCTTTGGGTGCGCTGAGCCGGCGATTGGAGTCAGGGCGTGGTGGTACGCACCTGTAATCCCAGCACTAGGGAGGCAGAAAGCAGGAGGATCACTGTAAGTGAGACCCTATGTACAAAAAAAAAAAAAAAAAGAAAGAAAGAAAAAGAAAAACCTAAATACTAAGTAGTCCAGCTGAGGACCTGGATCTTAATCCCCTGCATGAGTCCAGATGAAAACCTAGAGCTCATGACGATGCCTCCCACAAGTCTGGTTGGAGCCCAGAGCCCACAACAAAGTCTCCTACAGGCCTGCTTCACGGATCTGTGCTGGGAAGGCCCAAAGGTCAGTGGTGGAAGCTAGGAAGTCTGTGCCGGCGGGATGGAGGATCTGTGCCAGCGGGATGGAGGATCTGTGCCAGCGGGATGGAGGATCTGTGCCAGCAGGGCTGCGGGATCTGCCCTGAGCTGGGAAGCGATGCTCAGGGTGAGGACCAGAGCCCCCCAAGAGGCCACCCCAGCATCCTCGGCAACAGTGAGGTCCCGAGCTCCGCCTGCGACGAGGAAAGCGAGTTCCCACCAGGACAGCCAAGGCAACAAGCTTCTCCATGAGGCTGAGCAGTGCACCATCTTCCCCTCCAAAGCCAGGAAGCAACGCTGAAGGTAAGAACCAGAGCTCCTCTGAAAGTACCACAGCCGTCCTCAGCAACAGTGAGGTCCCGAGCTCCACCTGCGACGAGGAAAGCGAGTTCCCACCAGGACAGCCAAGGCGACAAGCTTCTCCATGAGGCTGAGCAGTGCACCGTCTTCCCCTCCAGAGTCAGGAAGCGATGCTCAGGTGAGGACCAGAGCTCCCCCAAAGCTCATCGGGAAGCCAGGATGACAAGGTCCTCCAGCAGAGCAGCCCAAGTGAAGCAGCAGCTTCCAACAGCTTCTGCAAACACCATCCCGAACAGCGTTCCGCAGCTCCTCCTGTTCTGCCTTTATGCTGCTGGCAACAGCCCTCAGGCGGGCGTCCCGCACCCAGGACCACGCTAGTT
>PVKA01032791.1:0-24979 GCA_004027165.1 Ctenomys sociabilis
ACACAGGCAGTCCTTCCTTCCGACACCCAAGCGCTCCGATCCCCATGGATTCCTGAGCCCTTAGTCCCCCATCCAGACACCCCCACTTAATTCCGCTTCTACCCACACACCCAGGAAAACAAGACACTTTCCTCCTGGAGTCCGCCCCCACTTTTGCTTAAACCGCCCCCAGGGAGGAGCGACCCCTAGACTCAGGCAGAGACCCCACTTTCCCATTGCTGGTTCACTGGCCTCCATCCCCCCACTACAGATGCACACTCGAGTCCTTTCTCCTCCCCCATCCTCCTAAAAAACGAGGGAACACACACACACACACACACACACACACACACACACACACACACGGGGCATTCGCGGAGACAGCAACAGAGAACCCTGGAAAAGCCAAAGAAACACTGGAGAACCTGGAGGGAGGGGGGACTTAGAAATACAGGGTCGTCGAGTCTACGCTGAATTGAGTAATTCCAGGACCAAGGGGGGTGAGTCAACAATGACATTCAAATGCTACACTAGCACTTGAATTTTGTATCATGGGTACTGTACCTTTGGCTAATTGTCAGCCCGCAGCACAGAGCGCTCCCACAATACTTCTAGGTAGCGGACGATCCTGGATGGAGTCTTCCTGGGACCAGTTTCTTGGGATCCAGCAGTAGTATTCGCACTCCCCCTACCTGTCTGCCCGAAATGGGCTGGGGGTTTAAGGCAAAAGTATAAGGCTTTAGCTCAAAGTGAGACTATTTGATGGGGTTAAGAAGAGAAGGGTTAATTCTCTTCATTTTAGAACTATAGGAGCTCTTTGTGCAAAATTGGTTCAGCAGAGTGATAAAGGATCTGAGAGTGGGGACATGGGATAAAGGTAAAGGAAAGAAGAAAGAGATGTGGGACTGGGAGAGATGCTGCACTTGCGACCAAAAGAAAAAAAAAAAAAATCTGCTTTGGCTACTGAGCATGCCCAGTTCCCAGCTCAAGCCCTATAAGGGAGGCATTGTGTGCGTTCCACTTCTCCGGGCTTTGGTGGTGACCCGGACGGGACTTTGATTGGGGGGGTGGGCGTGGATGTGAGATGGTCGGGAGTGGGGGTCGAGAGTCAGGATTTGAGGCTCTGGGGCTGTGCTGTTGGGACCGTAAAGAAGAAAAGAAGGAAGACTTACAGGATAATCTAAGGAGCCGGGGGAAGAAATGGACTAAGAAAAGTCACTTCTGTAGCCCCTCGGGATCAGTGTCAGAGACGTTATCGGCTTCCTCTCAAATAATTTGAGCTAGCAGCCTACAAGATGGATTGTCTTGGGGCCTTGTACCCATTTTTAGTGTTTCAACGGAGAGTTGGGGAAGTCCTGAGGAAGGGCTAATGTTCAAACCAATTTCACAAAGATTGGTAGTTTGCTTAACAAGCTTGGGGGGAAGGGTGGCAGTAGAATTTTGCTGTCTTCTTTGCCATTCAAAAAAAAAAATCTAAATATTCCTTTTGATCCCTTCCCCCAGACTTTTTTTTTGTAGGGGCTGGCTAAGGAAAGTAACTCTTTTTTTACTTTGTGTCTGTAGGAATAAACTGGGTTTAGGTAAATGGTTAAAGTATTGCCCTTAGACTCCTGGTAGCCTATTCTTTGCCATACTTCAGGAAACACTTCCCGGACAAATTCTTGGAGGTCCGCATATGTCTGGTTCATTTGTCAGGTTCCATGTGGCTCTAGGCACAGTAGGGTATAGGTGGTATCCAGAAATCATTTTGCTTAAAAATAAAAGTCTTGCAGTTAAAATTTGCAAGAGCTTTGAAACCAGAATTTGGCTGTCTGCCTGAACTCCCACAGTTAAACATTTACCATAATTGGTTGTTTTGAAACGCCCCACATCTATGCAAAAAATCCCATGGGCAAAGGATTTATTGTTCTGTTTGCCCATAATGTTCTACCTTGTACATTATCTGTGGTATCTATTCATGGAGGTTTTCATTCTTTTTAGCATTTGTTACTTCATGAGGCTGCCTTCAGGTTATTATTCTTGAAAATGTTGATTGGGCACAGCATGTGTACAAGGATGTGCATATAATCTTTATATTTAACTAGATATATAGATATATAGATATATTTCTTTATGACCTTGGTAAATAGTGTAGCCTTTCTAAGCAACTCTTCCCCCACTCCCACTCTCTAGTGCTTTGAAAAATTTCATCTTCTCTTGAAAAAACAACCTACAGGCAGAAACTGAATGGGAAGCAATGGTAAAATTTGCTATGTTCAATGTGAAATCCATTATGAAATCACATTGCTTAAGGAAGCACAAAAGAATCCATCCATAACAACCTATGTATGTGTGTCTCAGTAAGGTGAAATGTATTTTCTCCATAAGTAACAGGTGCAGTACATTGAAAAATCCCTTTACTGTTGTACATATGAGCAAAATAGATCCAGCTAATTAAGAGCTCACATTTGCATTATATTGCATAATGCAATTTGAAGGTGGTAATGGGTTCTAAAGCAAGTTGACATTTATTGTAAATGCAAAACATTCAGGATGCTACAATATTTTTTCTATTAGGATAGGTGAATTGTTTGTCCTTTACTATAAATGTTAACAAGATTCAATAGAATGAGCAAAATAGTTTTACCTGAAAATATAATGTATATTCAAAGTACTGTAATAGCTGAAAAGGCCAAATTTGAACAGTAAATATCAGATGATTTAACTGCCTCTCTTTATTCAACCTTAGAAACCGTTCTGAGATTCAACTGAATTCAATACCAGTCTGTGTGGAATGCTCTTTTTAATAACAATGTGGTGAGAGATATCTGAAAGCAAGTGCAGCCAGAACACTAATAAACTGCAATTAATAGTAGTGCTAAGAACTGGTCAGTGATTAATATTCAACTCACTAAAAAGAACTCTTTAAAAATATTTTGCTGCTTTAAAAAGATTAAGTGAACACATAAAATAGAAGTCACAACTTTCAAGTTTTATGTGTTTTTTCCTTCCAAAGGAATGTAAAAACCTAATTATTGATATTTACAGTCTCTTTTCAACTTCTTAGATCTATGCATGACATCAATATAAAACAATAGCAAGCTAAGAGGAATTTGTAGCTTAACATGCAGATAAAGCTGTACAGAAAAGTGTTAAAATTATAGTTCTATTTTTTGTGATTCAAAGAAAAATAAAATAGAGTTTTTATTTTTAAAATAGGTTCTTAAAATAGATTAATTCAGAGAGGGTGAGTGTTTTTCTAACTTCATCATGGTTTTCCAAATATTCTACTGAACTTAGCCTTGTTTTTGCAAGCGTATTGATGGAATGTAGGCTTCCTCTCATGCACTATCACCATGCTCCTTTAGGATGAATTAACACTTGCATGAGAATGTTCATGAAGCTACTGAATTTTGTCCTGAATTTCAAAGGCCATTTTAGTCATAAAACACTACCAAACCAAAATGATTATGATGATAACACATTTTGCCCTTACTTCGTGGTCTTTTCTTTCATGGTGTCTCTTCTTTATTCTGCCATATCTTGCTGCAATTTGGTCTTAATTTTGGTATACAGGTGTCACAGATCATTGAGTTTAATATTGTAGATTCATTTATTGACTAGCATTTTAACAATTATGAATGTGGCATTTGTTTAAATGGAAGACAAAAAACAGTAGCTAGGTGTTTAATGCATCTGCGTAGAGCCATTTCCATGATTAACTTTTAAAAATCCTTAGTTACATGAGGCTAAATATTTTTAAAATATTTATACTTTGAGAAATGTGCACTGTCCATTTTTACAAATTATATTAAGTTTATGAGCTGAAATAGAGCTTTCAGACAAATCCAATGCATACAATTGTAGCTACTACCTGTTGAGTGTATTTTCCTAGGCACATTGCCTATTGCTATTTTATTTAGTTCTATGGGCAAGGGAGGATTCTCTTCTGTCCTTGAAAATTATGTCAGAATTGGCTAAAAAGTGTGTCTCAGAAACAACTTGATCCCAGGTCCATGAGGCCTTTCTGCTATTCCACAATTATTTTTCCTTGGGAATTAGCAAACATTTAACTTTAAAAGCACAATAGACTTAAAAGCATAGTAAATTTTTCCAAAGGAAAATAAATGTTTCTCAGTATTAGAGTCTCAATGCTTAGCATAAGCATAAACCAATAAAAGATGTGAAAAACAGTTCACATCTATGACACATGACTTGAGTGTCTTAAATCAGCTTTATTGCCTCTTCCTATAATGAGCTTATGTTTTTCCATCCTGGATTTTTAGCTCTTATATCTGAGCTGATTCTGAATGTTTGTTTCTGCTACTGCCAAAGAGAGCCACGTAAAAGAGTAGTATTCATCATCAGACTTACTCTCATATTAACAAAAGATTGGTTGTCAAATAGAATACTGCATATATTTGAAAGTGCCAGCTCAGCCCATTGTTTGCTTAGAATATAACATCTATTTTGAACACCGTTTCCCCCCAAGATTTCTTTATAGTACAGCTAGTAACTTGTCCTTTTTAGAAACAAAGGTATCAGTTATTAACATACTCTAGTCATTACTTAAATATTCACTGCATATTTCTTCCACAAATTATACTTAGAATAATAATAAAATGATGCATATTGTGTTGAAGGATTTTTTATGATTTTTAACTTATAATGACTTATTCATTTGAGTCACTAATATTACCTAGATTGATAAAATATTGCTATGCTAAGCCACAGTTGCTATCACAGTAGTATTTCTCTTTAGCTTAACCATTTTGCCTTTTTATTCTTTAACTTAGAGGAATCTAGTCTTTCTCACTTTCACAGATTAAGGCCCTAAAACAAGCTGAATAGCCCTCAGACAACTCAAAGATAATAAAGATCGTGACATAAAAAATATTAAGTTAATACCTAAAGAGTCTACTGTGAGCATTACTTCCAGGGGCTGTACATGCTCCATTGTACAAGGCAATGCTTCATCAGAGACAGAAATTTGATGGGAACATTTTTGTCTTTACCATGCTCAACTCTATCTAGAGACAGGAAACTGATGCTCTCAACTAGCAAATTATTTGTAATTTGTTTCTAAAAGCATCCAGTCTTTTTATCCAATGTTTCTATGACAGTATTATTTTTCCTTAGCATGAACTTACACCTTGTTTTAAAAATTAATCTTGTTACCAGCTCTTTTGCTTTCACTTTTAAAATTTCCTTAGGAAAACTCAAAACTTTTGTCAAAATCAGGGCCATAAAACAGAGTTGAAAAGGCCCTATATGAAGACATCAGCAATGGTGTGACTGTATCCCAATTCTTCTATCAAAAATAAAATGTATCCCTGGGCCAACAAGATAGCTCTGCAGACTGAGTGCCTGTTTAGGCAAGCACAGTTACAGGGGTTCGATCCCCAGCACCCCTTGGTGCACTGGCTCTGCCGCCGGGGTGCATGAACCAGTTATGGAGAGGTTGAAAACAGGAGGATCACCACGACTCTAAGCTGTGTAGTGAGATCCTGTACCAAATACCTAAAAAATGAATCTGAGCAAAATGGAACATGTTTCTATGATTGACTACCCACTTTTGCTGTTTGAAACTGTTGCTTCTAATTTCCACTCTGACTCAAATTGAGTAATATTTACTCACATAAGTTCATTATGAGAAAATTGTCCTTAGGTTCCACACCAAGGGACAGTGATTGTATAGGAAATATTGCCACCACAGAGAATTGCTGCTAATTTTTATGTCCATAATATTATTCTTAATCTGAGTTTAAGAATTTAAAGGGTCCTTAAAGTCTTTCTTTCTGTTTTAATCACATGTATTTAACTCTGTAATCCTCTCATGTGACACACATTTGATGTCTGAGTAAGCCCAACAGTGGGGGTCAGTCTGAGGTGGAGTCTCTGATGAGTGCCCAAGAAAGTGACAGAATTTTGAGATCTGTGCTATTTTACAAATGTCTAAGAAACATGAAATTAGAACTGTCATAATTAAAAGAGTGCAAAATGTCACTCCAAATATATGCAAAGTAGAATTATTGCTTTACAATTTAATAGCCCCAAGACTTAAGGCAGCCGACTTCTCTGAGCCTTCATTGCCTCAGCTGTAAAATGGGAAGGACAAACTCAATATCTTTGAATTGTATAAGGATTAATGATTATACTTTCGCCAATTCCCTAGCATTCCAGTTTTCTGGAAAATTGTTTTTTTCTTCTATTCACAACTAGAACAAACATCTACATATGCAAAAAGGAAACAATATGGAGGGTACTTTATGTGACTGATTAACTGACTTAATTTTGCATATTTTAATTTACTGCAAAAGTGAGCACTGTTGCTTAAAAATAAATCCAAAAGTTCTTATTGGCTCTGATATCCTTTATGTAACTTTCTAGTTTCATTTAGTCTACTATGGGTTTTTTTTTTAAATTGGGAATTAATTTCCACAGCAGTAATTGCCGAAGTGCTGAGCATTATAATTTTATTACCATCACTATTATTGTAAATGTCACATTTGCCAGACTCTGGTCTAGAATATCATCTTCCACACTCCAGAACCTTAAAGGAAGTGGATATTGCCGTTACCTGAATAAAGTTTCTCTTAAGTGACCCTGGGGACAATATATAAAATAATCTCTTTTGTATCTTTTCACTGAATATTGGAAAAGAGAAAGGCAAAGGGGGTGAAAAGCAACCAAAAGACACATAGGTTTGTGACTTTAAGCATACATGAAATATTTAAGTGTTTTAGGTTGAGAAGTTTCATTATTTTATCTGTAGAAATGTATATTTTTAGATTCTTAATGATGTCAAAAAGACAGTATTTTTCAACCTAAGATCATTGTGTCATGTGCTATTTTAGAGAAAAGAAAGTCAAACCTGACAAGATGTGATGCAATTATAACTAAAATTAAATTAGTGTGATAAATTATATGCAAATTAATTCAATCTCAGCCATTCAATAACTATTCAGAAAGATACAGAGTCTACTATATCTACTCTTAATTGACTTTCTTAGAATATCCATTGTTGGAAGTGCTGATCTAACTTGTATTATCTGGATGTTATTAATCCATGATGTAGTAAAATATCACAAAGTAAAAAAATGTTCAAGAGATGACCTCTAGCCAGTGTTTTCCCCCATATAATTAAAATTGTTGGGAACTTTGCTTCCATTTATAGCTGAAGATATTTTATGAAATTTTATTTTTATTATCTTTATGGATGAAAGAATATTGAGAATGGAAAAACTATAGGATCCAAGTTCTCACAGAAATGAGCAAAATTACAAATGGACCGAGTAATGGTGACTCAGTTCATTTCTCTGCCTGTGTTTCAAGAGATGTGAGTTCCTTGAGCCTCAAAGAGAGAGAAGTCTTGTTGTTAGTTATTCTGATTCCTCTAAAGAATCTCTCTTAAGATAAGGCAGAGCATCCCTGTGTCAGGGTCATGCATCTGTGTGTCTGATTTTCTGCTTATAGCTCTACTTTCAATGAGAGGAATTCTAGATTTAAGTAAAGCAAATGTCTTCCTTCAGTCCAAAATTTGGAGAATATGGATAGACTGATGCTTGATGTTTTGCTGTTCATGTTCTGCAAATTTAAAGGACATGAAGTACATTGGTGAGAATTTCTCTGCTTAAAAGGGTTTGTAAAAATCTTGTTAAATTTTTGTAAAATAAGTTTCTAAAAGTGGTAGTATTTTGCAGAAGAAGCTGAATTTGGTAAGCATAATGCAAATTCTATAAGGGTATACTTTCATATATTATTTCTGTAGTATCATAGAGGTGATAAGACCTACTAGTTAACTACATTTCAGCTCAAAAGTAAATACATGTGAGTTTTTCAGTTCATGATTAAATATTATATAAGTTCAATTATTTACAGATTCTCTTTTATCATTTATTAACACTAGTGGCAAAAAGTGGCCTAGAAGACAAATGGATAAGGGAGAAATAAATGATATTTTAGCATAGTCATGCATACATTTTATAAACTACGTACAACTCTCAAGTAGGTTTTTGTCCTCATTGGAATTACTAACTACTTCAAGTAATTAACTTTTTGTTAAGCAAGCATTCTGCAACTTCTATATTTAATGCATTTGCACTAAGAACTCTTCTGGAAAGAAAACAAGCTTAACCTTCTGAATTCTTGTGGAAACATGTCACATCATATACCACATGTGCATAAACTCTCCAAAATTAAAAGAAACTGGTACCGTTGTTGCATGGCCTATTTCATTGCTACTTACTGCAAACATGTACTAATAAAGCAAAATATCAAAACCAGAACTGATGACCCTTCTTATTCTCATTCCAATGTTTAATTTGATAAATATATATTAAATGAGTCAATAATGTATGCTTCTACTCTATCCTATCAATAAAAAATATTTTCTGCATGGGACTCTTAGAATTTCAGTAATATACAAAATTAGTTAAAATAGTGTGACTGTAAATAATCTGCTGAACAATAAAATTAAACTTATTAAATCTTTAATGAAGGCCTATGACCATCAGTGTTTGGACATTAAGGTGAAAGGAGCTGCCTCTGACCTGACATAGTTCTTATTTTTGTGATAATCAGATGAGATTAGGTTACAATAAATGATATTTTTAATGCACTAAATGGAAATGTCCTTGAATGATGGAATTCTTGTCTTTACCAAATTTCTCACTTTTATTAGATGTTGTGAAATGCTATAGTTTAGGCCAGTAATGGTAGGCATCTATGGCACATATTCAAAGAAATTAAGAAAATCAGAACATTCCCTTCCATCAGATGGTAAGGTCACCAACTTGTATGTCCTTCTGGAGATGACACAGTCCAAAACTTTGATATTCCTCCAGAATACAGAGTCAAATTTACTGTGTGCCAGGCACATTTACAAAGGACGGTAACAGGAAATGTTCTATAAAATAAATAAAATCATTTGGAAGGCCCTGAAATTAAAATAACCTACAGAAGCAAAAAAATCAAAATGAAAGAAGATACCAAAAAAGGATTATCTCAAATTTGATGTCCAAATTGTGAAAACTTCAAGAATGGAGACATAAGAAAGAAGAGAAACATGTTGCTTTTAGAAGTGCAAATATAATATAGATGTTAGGAACTGGGCTTCCCAAGTGGAGTTGAGAGAAAAATGGAATTCACATAGATAGACAGACAGATAGATAGATACATAGATAGATAGATAGATAGATAGATAGATAGATAGATAGATAGATAGATAGATAGATAGATAGATAGATAGATAGGAAAATACCTAATTATAGAGAAACAAGTGCCAGTAAACTGCAACCTACTTCCAAAACATAAGAATAGTTGGCAATAGTATTTTAAGTATAGGCAGGTCTCATTCTACGTTATTAGTTATTTTTAAACTGATTTGCACAAATGTGTTAGAATATTTAAATGGCCTGTTTCAGAATATTCTAAGAAAATGAGGAATCTTCCAGAAATTACTCTAATGAAGTAGACGTTGGACTCTCTTATATTTTTTGTCTTTTTAGTAGGTCAAAACAGACTGTATATTTCTTTCTCTTAGCCATTTAGCCTTGGGACTTCTACCTCAGCATGACAGTGATGCCTTCTAATTGTTGTTTATGGATGTCAAGAGACTTTACACTTCTTTTTTCTTCTGGTTTGCTCTGATTCTTTTTTCCACCATGGTATTTAATTTGTGCCTTTCCTCAGCCCACTACTAACAAGCAATTCTTGTGGGAATGTTGCATCTGAGTTCGAACAAAGATTCCATTCCAAATTTGGTTAGTCAGAATTTGCATTACTCTTCCCAATTCCTTTGCTTTTCTGCATAAACAGACTCTTATCTCATGCCTTGTTACACCCCCTTCCAAAAACAAAACAAGATAGAATGCATGCCAGAAAAGTAGCCACACCAAAACATTTGATATTTGGCATTTTACACTTAATTCCCTGTTTCTAGTTAATCTACTTGAAGTTTAATTTTTTCATTAAATAATTTATCTAGGAAGAAAATAAACATATTTGCAGGCTGTTGCTGATGTACTATTATTTGACTAACTTTCAGTTTATTAGTCATTCAACTGGATTGATGCCTGTGTATTTTTCAAAAGGCTTAATGTGGAAAATTATTTTTGGTCATATTGAATCTTAACTCAAAATTATATTTTTTCTGTATTTAACAAGTTGCAGACATATTTTCTCATATTCACAATTCTTTGGTAGACTATAAACGAGCATCATAATAAACCTGTTTTTAATATACAAATTGGACTAATTCCAGCTCAATTAAGGTGCTATTAGTTAATTAATTAAGAATTTGAAACAAAATTATAAGCAACAGTAGTTTGAAAATAACTTAAATCTTAGGGTCTTCATATGCCATAAATTTTTTCAGTGACTGTATGCAAGTAATATTTGTATAGTCATGGATGAACAGAAAACTGGCTTTGGAAAGACACTTCAGACTGGAATCAACTGCTTCTATCCGAGCAAAGGGCAGTGGTTAAGTCACTGGTGAGAGGATCTGGAGATAATCAGGAAGGATCACGTCTCTTGTTTGTCTGAGAACCTTGCACCCTCCTTCAGATACCTCCACTGATAAAACCTGAAAGCCAGCATACTGACAATGAGGTGGGATGCGCAAAGTCCCAAGGCCAGCAGCACAAAGCATGGTGTACAAGTGATTATTTGGACCTTAAAAGCCACAGTGTCATACCGAGCATTTTGGCTGCTTAGTAACCAGATAAATTCTTCGACACACATTTAATTTCCATACAGAAACAATACGCTTTCTGTCACTTTTGCAAATGAAGATAGTTTGACTTTCCCACAATACATAGTTCTGATAGTCATGATGTCCATGTGTAGTTGATACTAAATACTCATGTAAGTCTATCTAATATATGTCTGAAAACTATATTGTAAAGTAAATGCCAGCAATAATACCAGTATAAAATGAGGATGAGAAGCAAGGGAGGAAGGAGAAAATAATTTTGTGGGTATATGTGCATGAAAATTTCTCATACACCCTGCATTTCCTTATATATATATGATTGTTATGCAGTGTGTGTGTGTGTGTATGTGTGTGTGTGTGTAAGCACTCATCAAGGGAAAAATAGATAGCTGCTATAATCTTTTGCTTTTCAAAGGCTGTAAAAAATACTTACAATACCTTCTTTTTTATACTTCTTGTATTTGCCTTGCTCTTCATTAGAACTAAGAAGATAGGGGCACTTTCCCTACTACAGTGACCTTCTCAAGGGTTAAGAATCCTTAGTACTACTTCCCTTGTTTTTTGAAATTGGTTTCCATTTGTTTTTTTCTCAAGGTCATGAACACACTAAAAGATTGCATGAGAGTACTGAAAAGGCAATTCCAAACATAATTATTTATATTTATCTTATGTAAGGGCAACAAAAATAATCAATCTTCTGAGATGACAAAAACTGTAGCTGGTGGATGGCTTTTGTAGTTAGATTGCACCATAATACTAGAACATATTAAAAATTATAACCTTGAATATCACTCTTCCTGTTCTACCTCTAGAGTATATCATGGGAAGGGCTATAGGCAGTGTTATAAAGCTGGTAGACTATGTGAAGAAGTAAATGGGTTTATTTTACTGACCTTTCCTGTACTAGGAATCAAACTCAGGGCCTTACAATTGCCAAGCCTATACTTTTGCCTCTGAGCTATATGCCCAGCCCTCAATAGGTTTATTTATCTATTCATTTATTTATTTTATGTTTTTGGCACAGGTTCTACAGGGTGTTCAGGGTCTTACTACATAGATCAGACTAATAATGATCCTTTTGATTTTAGCCTCCTTAGTGCTGGGACTACATGCACGTAACCCCACTACCAGTCACAATTGCCATCTCAGCATGCCCCAGGGCAGGCTCTAAAGGCATGTGGGGTATTGAATCTCAGCTACTGAGCTCTGCCTAAGGCAGTTGAGTCTGTTGAGCTATCTGGCTGGTCCTATTTTGCTTAGAGTAGTTAACTTTAATCTAAGTTTTTTTTTTTTTTTTTGCGTAACTGGGGATTGAACTCAGGCCCTTGTGCTTGCCAGGGAAGCACGTATTCCACTGAGCCATCTCCTCAGCCCTAGATTAGTTAACTTTAAAAGTTGAAGTAATTTTGGTGATTTTTAAGCTTACATTCATATTTCATTTGGAATAATAAGAAATTAAGAGTTAATCTATTTGATTACCCAAAAGGGATAGATTTGAAAATTCAATAATGACCATATTAAGAGAACAGGCTCTAGGGCCTGCCAAATAGCTCAGAGGATTAAAGCACCTGCAAACAGGGGCAGTGTCCAGGGATTCCATCCCCAGGCCTGCAGTGCAGGCCCCATCCCTAGGGTGCACTGAGACAGCAACTGAGATTGGGCATGGTGGCATGTGCCTGTAATCCCTGTTCTTGGGAGGCTGTAAGCAGGCAGATCACTATGAGTCCGATCTAGGAGTGAGACTGAACACCCTGTAACCCTTCCCTTAAAAAAAAAAAAAAAGAACAGGCCCTCCATAATTTCAATGCCTTTCATCTAGACAAGCTTTTTGACACTTCTTTGTCATTTACATGGGCTCTCCACATAACCCTGTATTTCCCTCAACTTTTTTCTTTCCATCATGCATCATAGCTTCATAGCCCCTGAGGATCCTGCTGTCAGGCTTGTAGATAAGAGTCAATATTTTTTTTTCATTTCATTGTTTTAGCACACAACCTTCTTAATTAAAGTGTTTGTGTGTCAATCACTAAGAGGAAAAGTATTGAGGGGAGCAGAAATACTTTTGTTTTTCCTATGTAGAAAATCAGTCGTAAATACTTACTTTGTTCTAGGAAGTGTGTCAAGCACTAGGGCTCTAGAGGTGCAAACAAGCAATCCCTGTCTTCGTGGAAAGTAATATTCAAGGAAATCATAGTATATTCTTATAGAGTTCAGAAATCTCTCAAAATTCTTTGGCATTTTCCCTTGGTTATAATTCTTTGTTCTCTTGCTAGAATAAAATAATGCACACATTTTTTAAACATAATATGTTCTTTCCAGTATGATATGAAGTGTTAGAATTTAGTATTAGAACTATTTCAGAAAGTCTCAACTTATATGGTATTAGATACTTGATGGAACTATTTAGATACTGGTTATCAGTTCCTTTAGATTATCAGTACATTCAGGGTTAGTCTAAGTGGGAAGTTCAGTTATACATTTTGGGTTTGTAGACTTTTGAGATTCTAAAGATCAGTTTCATAATCTTTCTGAGTATGTGGATCATTCCCTCCAAACATTTAATTTTATAATCTCTTTTTTTAATGTAAGTGTATTCTTACCTACCTTCAGTCATTTACTCCCATTTGAGACATCTCCAGTTGCACAAAGACTTACCTTCACTGTTTTTGCTGACCTCTTCCCCAAGTGCTTTTAAAAAAATTAGTCATGCTTAAAGACTATATTCACATAAATTTTTATTGTTTCACTGTTTGGCCTATTATTTAAAAATCTTGTCTTAATATCTTTTTTGTCTCTTATTTTTTAGTAGTCTCTGAACTTGCCTTGTGTCAGACACACCTCAGGTGCTTTGTGTCCATCAATAATATATAGTTTTCATAAGTTCAAATATACTTTTTAAATGTCAATGAAATGTTTGTAAATAATGCAATTCACACAGGGAAGCTTGAATGATCTCGCTCATTTCCAAGAATATTTTGTAAAAGATAGATTACTTTATAGATTTACAAAATGTAGAATTATCCCCAGTAGATGCTCTATAAAGGATAGTGATATTTAAACTTAAAATACAGTGAAAATTTTCACTAGAATTGCTTAAAACATAGAATGAACCCCTGCAGAAAAGTAGAAATTACTTGGTTCCATCAAGATGTAGTTAGTGGAGAATTCACTTTGGGGGATGCTGAAGAGGATATCCAGTTTTTGATTAATCACACCTAAACGAAATGCAGTGATATATAAAAAATAGGTAAGTCATAAATCTCTTTGACTGCCTCTCTTATACAGTGTGTCCATTGTACCTTTTCTGAGAGGTGTTACCTAGTCTCCCTATACCATTGGAAGTAGTAGAATTTATTATTTCAACTAAATCAAAAATATCATCACTTCAGTGAAGCCTTTTTCAACCAGCTGTGCTTCCTTAGAACACTGAAGTACTTCACCTTTGGCCAACTGTCTACTGTTCCTCTTTCATCAAATTGTAGACTTCTTGTCTTATACATCTTTGTGTTTTTCTTCTCCATTTCACATCAGTAGTATAGAGTGTATATATCCCAGTACCAAGCATAATCCAATTGTTCAATGCATTTCAGTTAAAAGGAATAGAATGGAATTCTATAAAGTTAAATGGTAAACTTTATATGATGTGTGATCCTTACTCAGTTCTAACTGATAAGGCCTTCAAGTTTGAGCTTCATATTTGATGAAGCTGGTAAATATTTTGCGGGATTTTCTTTCTAAGAAAAAAAAAAAAACCTTTCACAAGATGCATATATAAAGGCTCAGTTAAAAAGATGGAAAAAAAGTGAAAGTACTTAGAACCGTTTTCACATATTCCAGACAGGGCTACAATTAGTATGTGTTGCTGCTGGGCAGCTCTGAACCACTGGTAGTATAGGCGTGACTGTCTCATCGAGTGGCTTGTGTCCCCTGAAAGGACTTTCTTACACTCATGTGTGTCCTGCATGTGGTGTGAGCCTGTGGGAACATGTTAAGCTTGCAAACCTAACCCGCTCACACCTATGATCAGGGACTCATTTCTCTACTACCATTGCTTGCCACTGGCTGGGGACCTTCCAGAAGTTTTGTTTTTGCTTTCTCTGACAATCAGTAAGTAATGAGTTTCTCATGTCACATAGCAAATTAAGGTACCTTACAAAGCCAGTTAAATTTATGATTTACTATAGAACTTTTGATAGCTATGGATCATCCAAGAAAGAACATTGGAAATGTGAGTATATATTGCAAGTACCACAAGATAAGGCTATAATTTTCTATTACATATTAATTTGTATGTGCTCATCATTTTATTTTGCATTTTGAAGTTATAACCTGATTCAACAAAGGTTTTTTTTCCCCCAGTAATCAGTTCTGTCATAAAGCAGAAATTATTCCCTTTTATTTTTATTTATGTTTTTAGGTTAATTTTATTTGTGTGTGTGTGTGTGTGTGTGTGTGTGTGTGTGCATGTGAGTGTGTGTGCAGGTTCTCACTTCACAGCCCAGTAGTGATCCTCCTGATTTCTGCCTACCTAGCTCTGGGTTTGCTAGCATGCCCTACTGCATTCACCAGCTCACGGCGCCTGGGGTTGGGGCTGGTGCACGATAAGCAAGAGCTTAGTCCACTGAGCCATACCGCCTGCCCTTCTATTTATATTTTTAAACTTTAAAAAATACCGCCGGCCCTTTTATTTCTATTTTTAAACTTAAAATACCAACATTATTTATATGTTACAGGGTCCCACTATGCAGCTTAGACTCATAGTAATCCTTGTGTCTCAACACTGGGATTACAGGCTTGCACCACCATGCTTGATATCAGGGCTGGCAGTGCATGTGGTGCTGGGGATGGAACTCGGGAACTTGTGCTTGCCAGGCAGGCAGTTAGACTGCCAAGATATCTCCCCAGTCCCAAAATATTGTTTTTAGTGCTGGCCAAATAGCTCAGTGGATTAAAGAGCCTGTTTCTCAAAACCTAGCAACTTTTATCAGATAATCAAAAAAAATTGTCAGGGTCTTTAATCCACTGAGCTATCTGGCCAGCCCTAAAAATTAGGCAGATGCAGGAGCCAGGAGTTTGATCCCCGGGCCTGCTGTGCAGGCCCCGCACCAGGGTTGACTGAGAAGACAGTTGAGACTGGGCATGGTGGCACGCGCCTATAATCCCAGCTCTTGGGAGGCTGTAAACAGGCGGATCACTACAAGTCTCATCTACACAGTGAGAACCTGTAGACCCTGACCTACATAAAATAAAAACAAAAATCTCTTTTTAAAAGCTAATGTGTCTGATCTATTTTATTAATTATTATGACCTCAAGAACAGTTACATAAGAATATCTCAGGTTTGTCCTTCATATGTTGGCTTCCAATGTATGAGAAACCCAAATATAAATAAAAAGCAAAGTTAACGATAGATAATAGTAGGTGGGAAGATCTTTTCCTTTCAAGTGGAAAGGGAAACAAGAAACTTGGGCTGAGGAAATGGAACTTAAAAAAGAATTAAAGAAAAAATGGGAATAGCACTTTTGTAAATGAGAAAGGAACCAAGAGTTGAAAGAAACTGGGGACAAAAAATGAATTATGATGTATTACATATGTTGTACAAATTGCTACAATAAATGGAATCATCATATATTGAAAACATATACTCTAGTAATGGGTATTCTTTTGTTTTTAATTTCCAAAACAATCTGTCATGCTCTTTTCATCCACTTTACCCCAATGCCAATTCTTATGATTTAGTTGTCTCTGCACATCCCAGAAATCTTTGAATTTCTGCAGTTTTCCAAGGTTGCTTAGAGAAGTGTCAGCTGTTTACCTCCTCCAAGCTGATTTGGTTAGAAAACTTCCTCCCACACTTCATAATATACTAAACTATTCCATTTTCTTTCTTTCTTTTTTTTTTTTCTTTTTTGAGACAGGGTCTCACTGTGCAGTTCAGGCTGGCCTTAAGCTCACTTTGTAGCTCAGGCTGGTCTCGAACTCACAACAATCCTCCTGCCTCAGCCTCCCTAGTGCTGGGATTACAGGCATGCGCCGCCACGCCCAGCTAAACTATTCCATTTTCTAAAAGGCTGTTGGATGGCATTTTCTCCATGTTCCTTCATTTTTGTATGTCTTGGCTTTGGTTCCACTGTTTGTGCATTTCTTTTTTTCTTTTTTAATTATACCTGACAATTCCTTTTTTAAATTTAATTAATTAATTAGTTTATTTATTTATTTTATTGAAGTACAAATATGAATCAGATGGTTTTAAGACACATTAACAAGACAGATTCGATAAATTAATACATTGCAAACTGTTTTCATACTGTTTTGGTATCATACAAGGCGCACACATGATATTATACTTACAGACATTATTATAGCAGATGTTTCTTATCAGTAAATTAAGAGTGTAGCTGTTTACTTATCTTATTTTTAATACCTGAATTATATCAAAAATTCAATATTTATTTTCCTAGTGGATGACCATAATACTAGAAGCTAACATAATATCCTGTCCAACCACCATTAGTGTAAATCTTGCCTCTCATAGGATTATGTAGAAGCACAGCGTTATCTATCCCAACTGTACTGTCTATACACACATCATGATTTTTTCTATGTATACCGTTTCCTTTGTCTACACCTGTCAAAGGTGGGCACTCCATTGTCATTAAACTAACTTAGGTGCTTGAACTTGACAGCACAATCCAACATGTTTGTGCATTTCTAATCCTTATCTTTTGGTTGTCTGATAAAAGTTGCTAGGTTTTGAGAAGCAATCTGGGATTCATTTCATATAAAACAACATAAAATTAGCCTCTCAATAATTTTAAATGATGAATATATCATTTTAAATGGAGAACTATAACTATGATTCTTTCAATTTAATGTCTCTTGGTGAACAGAAGAGATTTACTTCATCATGCTATAATATGATTGAATAAGTATTTTTCCAGTGTTTAACTTGTGTTGTTTTTTCTTTTTTTTCTACAATGAACTCTTTGCAAAACGTTTCAGGTTCATAGGAAAACTGAGTACAAAAATTGCAAAGATTACTACTATACACCTTTATCAACATCTCCCACCAAAATAGTCCATTTTTCTAGGTTATGTGCATATATTTGAATATCATAACCACCCAAATTCTAGGTTTACGGTGGGGTTCAGTTTTTGGTGCTGTACATTTCAATAAGTTTGGAAGGCTGCTGCGCTAACCACTGTACCACCAAGCCTCTGTTTTTCAGTGAGTTTGGATGAATGTGTAAAAACTTCTATTCACCTTTTCAATATTATACAATATATTTTCACTGGCCTAAAAACACTATGTGTTCTAACATTTTGTGTAAGAAGAAAAGAATGTTATAGGTGCCTTAATAGTACAACGATTGAACTTTTAGCGCTTTCATATTAATATTGCTATACATTCAAAACATACTATATTGTTTCATGTAATGCATGCTAAACTCTGAACAATACACACATCTATACATACATATGTGTATACATATACACTTATGTATGATGTATGTGCCATATATGTGTGCAAGTTTTTATATATTTTTGTATGAATAATGTACATATTCATGCAATTATATATAAGAATACGTTACCTTTATATAGCTATGTCATATGTTAGATAAACCTATGTTCAAGTTTCACGCAAATATGTACATTAATGTCATGGCAACTTATGCCAGTAGTGTCTGGCACGGGGGATGGTGCACAGGTGCTTTCCATAACTGTTATCAAACAGTGGTGTACTTAGAAGAGAGTGCCTCATAAGTTTCCAATGTACATGGGATGGTTAAAATAGACCTAACACCTCAGTTTCAGTGTGCTATGAAAATCTACATTAGAAGGAAAGCAAAGTTTATAAAAAGTTCCCATTCTCATGTTCCTTTTGAAATCTGCTGGCACCTTCAATTTTGCCTAAACAAATACAGCTTCCTCCATCACAGCTGGTTGCCTGTGAATGAGAAATATTTAAATACACTGCTAAATTTTCTGAATAGAATTTTTAGAAATTCCACATTATGCATCAGTATATGTAGTTTTAGCTAAATTATAATACAGGATAGTAGTAATATATTTCTTATGTTGCTAATGAGTGTATTAGCTAATTGGTATTAAAACTTGTTGCTAAAATAGCTAATACAATTTCTTAACTCATGTTTAGTATTAAGCAATAAAAACTGCCACCACCAGTAATATACTGAGACATTTTAATAATAATAGCAATAATAATTACAAATGAGTTGAAGTTAGACTAAAGTACTCTTAGAGCATGATGGAGATACAAGAGCTATACACTTTATGGAAATGAAGGGCTATAATATTTAACCTCTCTGACAAGTAACCTTTGAAGAATTTCATGAGCCTAGGACAACTAAGCAAAGTTTACAGAGATCAAATATGTTTTCAGAGTTTTGTTAAGTTCTGATAGCTATCTGTCTCCAATTGCGTATAACAATTTTTTTTAGCTGAGCATTTCCAGGTAGGTAGATGTGTAATGTCCCCAGACCTGAGGTGGGGTACATATACCACATGTACCCCATGTATATTTCTTTTTTTCTAGCATCTTGGGAAACATGAATTTGTGGGTGGCTTGCATAGTTTCACACAAGCCTTTGGAAAGTAAGCATAAGCCTCATCCTTAAAATTCTGTGAAGGCTAGAATGATCAAATGTTTATAAACTTTAACAAGTGTGGAATCATAAAGGTAACACATTAAATTCTGCATATTCATGCTGGCATTATAATGTATACATGCATATATTTATATCGCAACATCTTGCAAATCTTTAGCATATAGCTTCATGTAACAAATATGGAAAATGTTCAACATCAACTTAATTTTCTTTTTTTTTTCCTACACACGTGATAAACTCCTCTGTTATCATTAAGACCTGCAGGTATATAGGGATAGTTTCTCTCCAAACTTCCATATAACACTTCCTACAGGGAAAAAGGAACTAATTTGTGGGTCATATGGATTGAATTCTAATTTTGACCTTTACTAACTACAATATGCATGACCTTTTACAGAACTTAACATTTCTCCATTCAATAGCTTCACATAGGTAGAGATTATAATACCATCTATATCATAAGTTTATTGCAATAATTTACTAGTCAGCAATGTGAAACATTTGCCCATGTATATTTCTTCAATGCACAATAGTTGCCTTGTACATGCTCATTATAAAATATCTACATGTATAGGGCCAGGGATATGGCTCAGTAGAATAAGCGCTGCCTTGACATGCCCAAGGGCCTGAGTTCAATCCCTGGTTCCAAAAAAAAAAAACCTACATGTGTAACAAGGAGCGTTCCATAATCAAGTCTAGGAAGTTTTGTCTTTGTTTTATTTGTCCCATCATTATTTTACAATATGTTTATATTCTTAAAAATAAAAGCAGATTTTCTGTTCAGGGTTCCTTTACTATTAATCAGTATATTTTGTTTTCAGTTACTGATCATGTTGTCAAATAGTAGACATGATTATAATTTATTTATACTTTAAATTATCATATTTACCTATTTTATTAAGATACTTGAAAATAACAATTAACATTACAACATAACAAAACACCTAACACAATCAACTAAAGTGGCTCTGTAGATAACATATGATAAGTGATATTTCTACTACATATGGTAACTCTAATAAACCGTACCAAGATGAAATTTCTAAGTCTCTTTATCACAATTGCAAGCCATCCTATTATATATTTTGTGTGACTCCTCTTAAGTAATATGCAGTAGTTTACTACTAAACATAGTAGAAAGGTAGCTCAGTCCTCTTCTCCCTCCTGATATGGGTGAAATGACACAGACCTAACCAATTCCTAAGGCAGGAGTCAATGTTTTCTCTATTGAGCATACGTTGTCTGTGAAGATGTAGTATAATGACTGTGTCACACTTTTTCATGGACACTGCATTGTATCATTTTCAGTGAATGAGTGTCTGATTTCCTGGGGGCAGGGTAAGGATGAGGGGGCATAATCTCTGTGAAGGATATGTCAACAGGTTAGAGATTGCTTAGTTAGTGAAAAGTTAATGATTGGTTGAGGGATAGAAGATAATGTACAAGATCAGCTCAAGGACAAAGAAAATGCTGGCTAGCCAGAATAAGAAGATAAACAAAAAATAAAATGTGGGTAGTGACTAGTATACATGCCATTTCAGGAGAATATCATGGCTAACAAAGATAGATCAGGAAGTTTTGGTAATTAGCCTAAAATGGTATGAAAGATCAGTGACTATCTTTTGGAAATGAGAGTTGAAGAATAAAGTTTAACTTAGGTAATTTGAATCACTACATTACGTAGTGCTGCTTTTGCTAAAATACTTTAGAAAGTTAAGAAACCAATTAGTGCTTCATAACAAAACCTAGACTTTTGTGTCGAAATCCTTTTAAGTCCCTTTCAACAAATCTAATATTTTTTTTCTTTTTGGCATTTCAAAGGACCGTGTATTTGCCAAACAACCTTGAACAAAAGAATGAATTTGGAAAGTTCTCACTTTCTAATTTCAAGACACTTTAAAATTTATAATAAATCAATATGATACTAACATAAACACAGACTTACAGAATAATGAAACAAAATAGAAATAAAGCACCATAGATATGGTCCAATTATTTCCTACTAGAGTCAAAATAAAATATTAGGGAAAGGATATTATGTGGAAAAGAAAGAAGGTAGACTCTCAATAAGATGAGTTAAAAAGCTAAATACAAGACCTAAATGTACTGGAAGAAAACACAAGGGAAAGTCTTCATAACAATGGACTTAATATATTTTTTTGAAAATTCAGCAGAATATAGGCAGAAAAAGCAAAATACCCTAATGAGATTATGACAAACTTAAAAAGTGCTTCAGAATGAAATAAGAAACTACTTACAAAATGGGAAAAATAATTGCAAATTATTAGTAAGGGGCTAATATAAAGAAGACAAATGAACTCTTGAAACTCAAAAAAAGAACACAATTAAAAGATAGACCAAAAATCTGAAATGACATTTTCCCATAAAAATATAGAATTGGAAAACAAACATACAAAGCTATTATATATATAACAATAGTCATTACAGAAATTCAAGTAAAACTGACAATGAGGTATCACTCAACAAACCTTATGATGGCAAGCACAAAACAAAATAACAACAAAAAACACATCACACAAAATGAGTATTGGCCAGGATAAGGAGAATCTCAAGACAATGTGCAAGGAAACCTTGTGCATAACTGATAGCAATACAAAATGGTATAGTCAATAGGGGAAATTGCACAGTTTAAATTTCAGAAAAAGTGTATCCTTGCATATTGTATAACTTTCTGCCTATACTTTATTATTATTATTATTATTATTATTATTATTATTATTATTAATTTGTGGTACCAGAAGTCAAACTTTGGACCTTGTTCTTTCCAAGAAGGTTCTTATGCCTCTGAGCTATCTGCTCTATGCTCTTTGAAGCTATCTACTTATGCTCTTTAAAAGAAAAGATCATGTTCTTTACTTTCCCATAGGTACAACAGAAGAAGTAATTCTGCACATAAATAGTTGCACCCCTGCTTAGTAAAATGCATATGACATAACAGCAATCGCAATAAAATATTTCAAAGCATGAGACGATTTCAGGAAAAGATTTAAAAATAACTGAAGTGAAATGTTGTCGTTAAATGCCCTCATTTCACCCAGGTTCCATTGACTATCTAGTGATAACATGTAAGAGTGCCTACAGTGGTGTGCTTGACCCCAAACATCTGCCTGCTGTTCATTTCAAAATAGGTTCAGTGTAATATTTGGGAACCTTGGTTTTCCACACAGTACTTTCAAAATCCATTGTTACATATTTCTTTCAGCCACCAGGTGGCATGTGTTTTGCTGCTAAAATACACAATGAAAATGTAAAGTAAAGATGTATCCAAAAATGAAAGATTAATGTCTCATTTTACATGTCTAACAGAAAGATAATAATGCTAGGGTTTTCATGAATTCAATCAATGAAATGCTACATGCTAATAGATTTTATAGTTATGAATGTGTCACTTAAGGGAAAAATTAATTTATTCTAGCAGAGAGCTCATAATTCAAATTTATATTTGATTTTAAATAGCTAACAGAATTATTTAAATTTATCCTTTCTTTGATGAAAGCATTAATTTTATTAATTAGATAGTTTTAGTCTTATAAAATTAAAACAAAAATCTATTCTGTCAATTCTATTCTCATTTCTAACAAGGGTTATCAGTGTTATGTCCACTCACATATCAAAACACCCATATATCAAACCAACAAAGGGAAAGACTGACTTCACTTAAAGATACCTCTACACTACTAAGAGAAATTGGAAGACAGTCATTCCCCCCCCTCATTTTTTATTAATGAATTCACAGCAAATGTGTTTGAAAGGGTGAATTTCCTTGAAATATTTAAATTCTCAAATGACTTAGGACCACAAAAGGAAATTCTGACCAGGTGCTTATGAAGTTATTCACCGTCCAATGAGGCTGAAGAAATCTCTCAGAAAGTGGCAAGGTTCCATTAACTATTTCGTTTCTATAATTTACTTTTCTTTCCACTTCCAACCTCAAATTAAAGTAATCCAACTCTTTTATGTTTACCACTCAAGAAAATCATATGGTAACGCAAAAAAACACAGAAAAGGCATTTACCTTGAGTTACCAAAATTTATATTTTTTAGATAATGGTTACTATTGTTTTTAGATATGTATTCTGTTAAACCACAAATCATACTAGTTTAAAATTGTGTATGTTTGTGGTTCAGAATAATTTGTTACAAATGAACTAGTATATATATTGTAGAATGGTTAAACTAATTAACAAATGCATTAATATCACCTACATATTGCTTTGTGTGCATCTATTTATGTGTGCTGAGAATACATATAAGGAGTGATCAAAGTATAAAGGGTGTGTCTATTTTTTTTTTAAATTGCAGCTAAGCACACATTACCGTTAATCACCTTGAAAATACTGCAACTTGCTTCTACACTTTTGACCCATTGTTATTGCATTTGCTGAAGCAATTTTGGAAGTGCTTTTTCAGGAACATTTTTACAAGTTGTGAACAAAAAGTCCAATGAATGCTGGTGCTGAGTGATATCCAGTAAGAAGGTAGCTACATCAAAACATGGTGTGTTTCCATCCGCCTTTTTCACCTGATATGGCCCTGTGCAACTTATGGCTCTTCTACTAAGTCAAAAAAGACCAGGAAAGGTAAATGTTATGATTCATGTCTGGACTTTGAAGCATCCAGTACTCATGATAATCAGAGTCATGACAACTAAAGATAATCTGAAGGAGGACTTATAGAAGTACTTCAGAAAATGGCAAGAACAAAGGAATGTGTGTATTCGAAAGGAGAGTTGTATTTCATCCTGCTCCATTCTGCCCGCCCCCGCCCAGCCCTTGAGACCAGCCTGAGACAGTGGCTGACTCCAGCGGCCTCCTGGATCCCGCGCCAAGCTCTCCCAACGAGAGCGAATTTACAGGACCCACCAGGCTTCCAAGATCAGTGAGAGTGTGGTGAGTCTGAGGGAGAGCCTTTGGCTTCTTCCCACACGCGCTACGCGAATCCCTGCCCCCAACACCTCCAAGCCAGTGACTGGCCTGAGACCTCAGGACCCACTCACCAACACCTCCCCGGATACCCTGACCTAAAGCCCACTGATTGAGTGGGAATTTCCCCGATTCTCTGGGCATCAAAGGTCAGTGAGTGTAGAACCGCAGGCCCGTCGTGCCTGAGATACATTTCCCAGGGATTAAGCTGCCCGTCACCTCACGTGGCCCAGTGACAGCTCCAGGCACACTGTGCCAGAGAAACATTTCCAGGTGATTACTGGTCCCACCCCACAGCCCCAGACCCAGTGCAGGTCAGCCTGGACTGAGAACTCCTAGCCTGCCACACCGGAGGGACATTTCTCAGCAATCCACGGTCCCACACTATGGACCGAAATCCAGCACAGCCTGGCCTATAAGTGAGGGCTCCAGGCCCACTGCACCAGGGGGACCTTTCGTAGCCTTCTTGATTTATGGCCTGTAGACCCGGACCCAGCACAAGCTGGCCAGCTAAGTACAGCCAACTCAGGAAATAAGATCATCCACTATCCTTTTGTGAGCCCAGAAAACCCACCAAAGCCCAGGCCCACCCACCTGGGGAACGCCCTGCCTGACACAGGAGGGCTGACCCCGGGAACCAACATAGCGGAACCAAAGGAGCTGCAGCAAAAAAAGGAACTGAACACAACAGCTAGACCCAGGATAGGCATACCTGGAAAATCTCAAACT
>PVKA01032792.1:0-24979 GCA_004027165.1 Ctenomys sociabilis
GGGGGGAGGGGGGACACAGAGGGAGGAAGAAGCGGCGGCGGCGGCTCCTCTGTGCAGAGGGGGAAAACTCGAGGGCTCCAAGCAGGAATAATGCGGTAGGCGAGGCAGGCTGCTGGCTCCCGGCTCCGTCAGCAGCAGCGGCGGCGGCCCGAGCAGCGGCAGCACCCAGGCGCTGACAGCCCGGCCGGCCGGCTCCCTCGCTGACCGCGGACTGTCAATGGAGCTGGAAAACATCGTGGCCAACACGGTCTTGCTGAAAGCCCGGGAAGGTAAGCGGCGGGGTCCAGTGCGTGCCTGGCGCAGTCGCCGGGCCGCGGTGCGGAGTCGGCGGCGCGTGGGCTGGGGCCGCGCGCGTGCGGGATGCCTGCGGCGGGTCGGTCGCGTCGGGACAGCGGGGAGCTGCCCGGAGACGCTGCGGGGCTCCCGCCCTGGGTCTCGGAGAATGTGGACTTAGGCAGAGCAGGCTGCAGGGATTAGGATGCTGAAATATCCCCTAGTTTCTAGCTCTCAGCCTATAGATCGTGCCCTCCCGGCAGCTGTTAAAAGGTCAGTTGGAAGAACATTCTTTCAGGCAGAGAAGGGCAAATGTGCAAATAAGATCGCTTTCCGAGTCGGCCCGGGATGGTTGGTTCTGTGAGTGCGAATGGTGTGTGGATGGTAGGAGGGGGTGTTGGAATTAGAAGCCAAGTCAGGCTGCACAGGCTGAATTGATAGAGACTGTTGCTGTAAACCATCCTCTGGGAATGTATCTTAGGGAAATCCCGTCGGGTGGAAGGAAGCCTTTTAAAGAAAGACAAAGTAAGATGTTAAGGAATTAGCTGTTCGTAGTCAAACATGACATCTAGAAAGTAATTCAGGATTCCAGTTGTGATTATTATTTTTTTTCTGGGCTGGGGTGGGGACAGATACCGGAACTGTTTGGTTTTGTCTCAGTTAAGGAAGGTAAGTGTGATGGTGCTTTTCGCCTTTCAGATGTGAATGATCAGATTTCCTGCATTTAGCTAGCAGGAAGTATGGGCTAAAATGTAGTGGGAAAGATCTTAAGTATACGTCTAAGTACGCATTTTGACTCTTTCTTGAGATTAGAAAAAAGAAAGAAAAGAAATGGCCCCAAAACTTAACTGCTTTCTGAAAGGATTGTGTTGTGTGTGTATAAACATGCATATTTAGGAATACCTGGAATTTATGTAACATCTTTTTTGCCAAGATTTGGGTTTTGGTGTGCAGCTTTTTTTATGAAAAGGGAAGTGGTTTTTCCCTGTCCTGGGAGGAGGTTTTATTTGATACCCAGGGTAGAAGGCAAACTATGTAAGGTCTTGCCTTTAGAGGGATCCTTAGTAAGCAACTCATGAAAATGCCATACCTACTTCTTAATATTTTCATTCACCCAGTTTGATGAATGAAGGAAGGGTTTCTGGCCAGCAATAAAACGATTCATGTTTATCCAGTCCATTCCATCACCTTGTGGCTCGGTACAGGCTGTGCGGCTACGTGATGCACACAACCCACCCTGGGCTGAGTTTCAGCTACTCACCCGGGTGTTCAGGTCACAGTTCTATGGTTGCTCGTCCCTCTAAAACAGTTCTAACTTAGCCACCTGGAAGGTTTATTTTGAAATCCCCGAAGGAAGCAGTGCTTGGAAAATACTGAGCAGAGTTTAAAATATGCCAGTCCATCTCTGTAATTTCTGTTCACTCAGCTTTGGTGTGCACAGATTTCTAGGGGAGACTGTCACTTGGTGACTTCAGATTGAAGCCAGAGAGATCTTTCTTTTTTCTTTCTTTCTTCCCTCCCTCCTTCTTTCCTTCCTTCCTCTCCCTCCCTCCTGTAATGTGACATTTTTAGTAAGCTACATCACAGTGGGGGTTATTGAGCTGTCCTGGGCTGGCTGGATAGCACAGTCCTGGAGGGAATGAAGGGAGAAAGCCCCCTGCCTGCAGCCTTTGCAACCAGCCACCTAGTGGTGGGACACAGTTGCACATGGCAGGGTCACTGGGGTGGGGAAGTTTTTATTCTCCCTCCATTCTGAAATTCTCAGGAAATCTCTGGATGTCATGGTGCTGGAGGCCTTGAAAGTTTCGCTGGTTCCTCTTGTTGCCCAGGGAATCTGCACCTCAAATTTGCTACATTAGACATTTGTTTGCCTGGAGGGATACTTTCCTCTTCCCTTAGCATTTGGTTGCTTTTAAAATGTGTTCTCTTTTAAGTACTAAGCAGGCCTGACCCTACATAGCCTCGGAGATCAGACAGAATTGGGAGCATTTAGGGCAGTGTGGCTGTAGATACACCACGTACAGCTGCAAATTCTGTATGCTGAATGTGATCTTTATGTATACCTAAAATGTACCAATAAACTTAACTAAAGCAAAATAAAGTTTTCCTCGGAGTGGATTAAATGCTATCAGGTGCCCCCCCCCCCCCAGTTGTTCTTTCCAGTGTGTTTTGCTCAAATGAATTTACTGTCTGATCTTTTTGTTTGTTGGGTTAACAAATAGACTATTCCAGTGTCTTGGGAAGGAGAGCAGCAGGTTGGATGTGTGTTTGGAATGACAGACTCCCATGGGACAGAATTACAGTGATCAGAAGTGGTCAAGAATGTGCCCTTCAGTTTTTTTCCTTTTAAAGTATTTTTCAGTTTCTTTTCACAGTGAGAAATAGCTTTCAAAGATGCCTAGAAGTGGAGAGGTCTTTGTCTGTAAGGAGATAGGAACAAATTGACATATGAGCAAAAAAATTATCATTTATGCAGCAGTCACAATTTTCAGTTTGCATTTTCGCTGCTTTCTCTGTTATCTCTAGATAACACAATTTTAAATGCTTCACTTTAATAAAAGCTAGGCTTTTATTTGAAATTTGTGTCCATATATCTTAGTTATTATGGAAGATTTGAGAAATAAAATGCTTTTTCTTTTTGGTTCTCTTCTTGAAGTCAGTCTGTTAAATATAATTATTCAAATAACTGTTCTATGTTCCTCTTTAAAAAATAAAAACATTAAAAACAAACTCTTTTTTAAAAAAAGAGAGCTGGCCAGATAGCTCAGTGGATTAAAGCACATGCTTAGGCAGATGCAGGGACTAGAGTTTGATCCTGTGTGCTTTGCCAGCTCCACCCCCCACATGCTGAGGCTGAGATTGAGACTGGGTGTGGTGGTGCACACCTTAATCCCAGTGCTTGGGAGGCTGAAAACAGGATCACTAGGAGTCCGAAACTTTGTGGACCCTGTACTAAATACATTAAATAAATAAATAAATAATGCATGAACATTTCGACCAGGTTAGTGAAATAGTTAACATAAACTTTATAATATATAAAAATATCTCAGTCATTAAGAATGATTTTTTTTAATGTCTTTTTGAGACAGGGCCTCACTGTGCAGTTCAGGCTGTCCTTCAGCTCACTTTGTAGCTCAAGCTGGTCTTGAACTCACTACAATCCTCCTGCCTCAGCCTCCCAAGTGCTGGGATTACAGGCATGCGCCACCATACCCGGCAGTCATTAAGAATGATTTAAGAGGCTGGGGAGATGGTTCAGTGGAATAAGTGCTTCCCTGGCAAGCACAAGGGCCTGAGTTCAATCCCCAGTTCTGCAAAAAAAAAAAAAAGAAAGAAAAGAATGATTGAAAACATTTCCTTTTAAAAGAAATTTTTAAAATCATTTATTTAGGGTCTCGCTATGCAGTTCAGAATTCTAGTGATCCTCCTGTTTTAGCCTCCCCAGTACTGGGATTACAGACATGTGCCACCACGCCTGGTTTTGGCACTGGCATGGTGCACCCTGGCTTCTGGGGCCTGCATGGCATGCAGTACCAGGGTTGGAATCCAGGTTTTGTGCTTGCCAGGTAGGCACTTGGACTGCTGAGCTGTCTCTCCAGCCCCTAAAATCACTTCTTAATCCAGATGTGGTGGCATGCATTGTAATCATAGCACTTGGGATGATGCTGAAGCAGGAGGACTGAGAAAGCTTGGGATCAACCTGGACAACATAGCAAGAGTCTGTCTCAGAACAAAACAAAACAAAACAACCTCCTACACCACACAAACACAAAACCAACCAACCAAATAAAAGTACTTTTTAAAAGGTGCTTATGAATTGTTATAGATGAAAAATACAATGGGAAAATGTGAAGTTTAATTTGGTTCATTTAGCAAAATACGTTGTCAAGAATTTAAACTGGCTTTCAAGTAAAACTTACATTTGTCCCAAACAATAAAGAGGCAGATCTTGAAGAAAGACAGCACACTTCATGAATACTGTAACTTGATGTTGATGGGTAACTCTGGGATCTATCCTTTGATATTACTGAGTATTCTTAAAGGCAGATGTCTTGTAAGTTCATTATATGTTTGAATTCATACCATAACCAAACAAGTAAGTAGAAAGCATTAATATAGCAGTGAAATAGCCTGTAAATGGACTGGGATAAAATTGATTCATTTTAAATACTTAGAAAATATGCAAGCAAGTTGTATGTGAATGGCAGCTGTTTTAAAATGAGAAAAGATGGCCAGGCATGGTGACACATGACTGTAACCCCAGCGCTCAGAGGCTGAGATGGGAGGATCACCAGGAGTTCAAGACCAGCCTAAACTACATAGCTGCTACTGGACTCTGTCTCAAAATAAAAAACAAACAATGATATACTAAGTTCAAAAATTGGAACCCACTGAAATCCATTTTGTGGGCTGTTTATTTGTGCTGATTTTAAGAGAAAACATCAACTTGAGTGCTTGTAGGGACTTCAAAGTATTCTTCTAAGAAATGGTTAAGGAAAAAAGTTGAGAACTGAGCTCATGCCAATTTATGGAAATGAACTAAGTGATTAAGCATTTAATGAAAAAGAGACCCAGACTAACTCTATCTATTTACATTTCAGAATCTCAGAAAATTGGCAGGCAAGCTAGTGTTGAAATAAAGGCAATGAGAAAGAGGGTTAGCAGAATGTCTTTTATGTGTCTTTTTTTTTTTTTTTTTTGGTTTATTATTGCAGTAAGAGGTTTTCGCTTTTTCTCACCATCTAGATCTGTTGTCTAAGTACTGAGTGAGTAGTGGTGAGAAGAAATTTTGCAAGAGCCCACCTTTCCTTTCTTCTCAGCCCAGCAGTCACCGTATCTGATCAATAAAGACGTCAGAAGGAGTATTGATCACATTTTCCTGAGCTTGCGCCTAGCAAGCACTGACAGACAAATTAGGAACATAATGACTTTGCCATTTGTCACAGTTGCCAAAACTGTGTACAAGAACCATTTTCTCAGCTAAGCCTGTGACTTGTTGGCCTGGATGGTCCTGATGATCAAGGTTAGGAACTTGAGGGAATGTGAATCTGGGGCCAGAGGGAAGGTTAGGGAGGATAGCAGCGGGGAGTGTACCAGCATCTGGCCCTGGGAGGGGCAGGCTGTGCCTTGGACAGGCAATCTGGCATCCCATAGCAGGCCCGAGCCAGTGCCCACCCCACCTCTTCCCTCACGCCTCCAGTGATGTTGGAACTGGAACATGGCTGTATTGCGTTATGAGGAGATAGGGTATGTGGAGCTCCTAGCCCTCTCCCTGCTCTGGGAAGGCAGACTCATTCCTTCAATCGTAAAGTATAGGAGAACAACAGCTTTCATCCTTAAAAAAGATTCCAGCTTGTACGAAAGCAGCCTGGCCTGTGAAACACAATGCTGTTAAATGAAACTGCCTTTTATTTATTTTTTTAGAGTTTCCTTTTCAGTACTGACAACTTGGAGGTAGAGAAACTAAAAGCAATGTTTCCAGAAGGCCTTGCTTTTTCTTAAAGAAAGTTTTCCAATGATGATTGCAGTTAATCTAGCTGTCTGTTTTTATAATCATCAGATAAATGCCCACAAGACTCTCATCTTTCAGTAGCTTAGCTGCTTCTTGTCAGATTCTGAACTCTAAGGAGCATGATTCTTCTAGTGCCCAAACTAATCTTTCTTTAAATTATGTCTTCGGAAGCTGTAACTCTTGTAGTGGCTTGCTAAATGATACCCTTTGGGTTTGTGCTAAAGGCTTTAAGAATGTCCAAGTGAATTTTAGAAACAGGCTCGATATATGGTCAAATTCACCTTCACCATAAGCTAGTCAATTCATTCCTAGCACCTCTCAATATTCTTATGAAACTAGTCAGGACTATGGGCAGTCTTTAAAGTTAATGTTTGTTGCCAATATATTTGTGAAGATAATTTTAAAATAAAAATATTTTATGGCTGCAGAATAAAAGTCTTATGGTTGTTATTGCTGTAGGTCATATTATTCAGAAATGAAACTTGGCAAAAGAATAGCAAGAAAAAGGTGACACATTGAACACAATCAGAATGTTTCCATTCTGATTGTTTTCAGTCCCTGTCCCTTATATCCAAGAATAGAATAGAGAAGACAGTGGGTCTTAGGCTAGGATTTTTAAATGATTAAAATGGATTATGACTTTATGTAATAGAGGTGATTTCTACTAACAAATCCTGCTTTACTTCAGAGAAAATTTTTACTTAAAAATATTCTAATATTGACAAGATTTACTTGTGGAGGATTGAGACAATTTTGTTCCTTTTACTACCACCCAAATACTGGAGGGAACAGTCTATTTTGTATAAATCATGCTACTTTGTAGAGAGAAAGCAGTTACTTCCCGACAAGACCCTCCTCCCATCTCTCTTTGTCCTTTCAAAAAAAAAAAAAAAATTCTTGAATTGTCTTTTGAAACACAATGGTATGTGTTTCAATGTATTGATTCATTCATTTATCATTTGACTGTTGAAGAATGCTGGGTGACATTTTGGATGTCAGCTTTGGGTAAAAGCAGCACGAGATGGGTTAAAAAAATGCAGTTAAATCTCAGCACCACAGTACCTGCCTGGCAAGTACAAGGTCCTGAGTTCAATTCATGGTATTAAAAAAAAATGCAGTTAAGCCAGGCATGGTGGTAAATGCCTGCAAACTCAGCATTCTAGGAGCCTGAGGTAGTATCATAAGTTTACACCCAGTCCAGGAAGTGTATCAAGTTAGCAAGACCCTGTTCTCCTTTTTTGGAGGGGCGGGGGGAGTTGCACTCAGGATGTCTTTAAGTTCCTGTCCTAAAAAAATAATAATAATAAAAAGAGATTGAAGATGTAACTTGGTGTGAAAGTCCTGAGTTCAGTCCTCATTTGGAGGATATGGGATGAAGAGATGCAACTTGGGTGGAGTATAGTAGTATACATCTGTAATCCCAGCTACTCATGAGGCTGAGGCAGGAGAACTGCAAGTTGAAGATAAACCTGGACAATTTAGAGGACTCTGTTTAGCAAGCCACATTTCCCTGTCCTTTTCTAAGCTATTTATTTATTTATTTATTTATTTATTTATTTTTTGCAGAACGGGGATTGTACTCAGGCCCTTGCACCTGCCAGGGAAGTGCTTATTCTACTGAGCCATCTCCCTGGCCCCCTCCTAAGCTTTTAAACTGGTAAACTGGATAAGAGTAGAACTGTATCTTTTCTCCTCTAAGAGGTGAGGCTGATTGCTGTCAGCTTCATAGCTGGACATAGTATATTGATTCTGCTATGCCTAGAATTTGCACAATCGCCTGTGGGACCAATATGTGATTTAAGGATTATTTAAAGTCATACTTGAGGACAGACCTTCAACCTGGAAGAAAACTTCTAATTTTCTCAAGGAGATTGTAGGAATTCCGACAAATGGAAGTCAGTAAAAATGGTGGCAGGAAGACTCTTTCACTGAGCAAGGAAGCGATCCATGCAGAGACCGTTTGCAGTGATACCTTCCTAGCAGAGCTTTGGAGCCTCTCCATAGCAGAGGCCTGGACAGTTTGATGGACTATAGTTCTAGACTGGAGAGGGTAGAGGCTGCCTTCCTCTTAGCTTTTTTTTTCTGCTTGCTCTTTGTTGGTGCTAGGAATTGAACCCAGGCTCTTCGCACTGAACTACCTCCTGAGCCCTTTTTTGAGTCATGGTCTTGCTAAATTACTAAATTGCCCAGGTTGGGCTGAAATTTGTGATCTTCCTATTGTAGGCAGCTGAATTATATAGAAATATTATAGGCAGTCAGACAGGGTTAGTCCCTCGAAGAAGACAAGATACCTTACAACTATAAGAGGGATGGATGCTCCTGCTGTGGGCTAGACCTAAAGACCAAAGATCGAACAAATGTTCACCTCCCTAAAGATAAGCATCCGGGATTGATCATCACCTTGAGGAAGCCAGGAAGAGTCACTAATCTGACTACTAGCTAGCCACTGAACAAAGTCCTGTTCTATATTCATGCCTGCTTGCTATATGACTCGCTTCCTCATTTGGTCCTGGACTTAATCAATTGTACCTGAGCAATGGTTCTTGTAATCTCTTTGGTTGACTATAGTTTTGTCCCATCTAAGCGAATTCCCATGTTCTCCATTGTAGACTCGCATTGTTTTATTCTATAAAAGTCCCTGGAAGAGACAGTTTCCCGGGAATTACCTGCTCAGGGCCCTCTTCCTGTCTCTCTCTTGGATAGGGGCTTTCTTTTCCCCAATAAATATATTTTGCTCATAACCCTTGTTTGTTCCTAAAATTCATTCTTCGGTTTTAGAGAATACGAATTTGTCCCAGGTACCTCTCAGGTCGGGAGTTTCATTTTTTCCCCTATATCATTCCTGCCTTGGCCTCTTGGAGTGTTGGGATTACAGGGGTGACTCTCCATGCTTAATTTCTTTTAGCTTCTTGTTGGGCTATGTCTTTGAGGAGGCCTATCACTGGGAATGACCCTCAAAATATTAAAAACATCTATCTGGTCTTCTAGAAGAGCTCTTTCCAACATGGTAGCCACTAGCTGCACACCACCATTTAGATTTAAATTATTAATATAAATTCATTTTCCAAGCATGGTAGGGACATTTCAGTGCTCAGTAGCCGTGAGGCTATGGCTCCCTCATGCTGGACAGAGCAGTGTAGATAGAAGATTCATTTGGACTGAGCAGCTCTAGGGAGTTCTCTGTAGTAAATGAATGCGACAGTCCCATAACATTACAGTAACAATTCCTGCTTCTATTTCTTTCCCTTTCTCCTTTCTCCTGTTCCTCTTCCCCCTTTCCTTTCTCTTTCTAACTCTTCCTCTTCTTTTCTTTCCTCTTCCTCTTCTTCTCTTCCTCCTCCTTTTTGGTCTGTCTGTTTGAGACAGGGTTTCATTATGCAGTTCCTGCTGGCCTAGAACTCATTTGTGGCCCAGGTGGGCCTTGAATTTGCAGCAATCTTGCCTCAGCCTCCACCAGATTGAGAGCCTGAGCAGGGTGGTGCAGCCCCTTGGGACTGACTGTCTCTAAGAGGAACAGTTATGGGTGTTTGTGACCTTTTTTTGTATCGGGTTGAGAAATTTGCTTAAATTGAGCAACTGAGTTTCCTGATTCAAATTAAGTGTATTATGTAGGCACATACCGAACCCATGTTCCTTCTTGAAACTCCTAATGTGAGGATATTTTGAAAAAGTCATCTTATTAAGAAAAAAAAAATTAAGTTGTGTAATTGCAGCAGATCCATAGAAGGAAGAAAAAGAAACTTCCACAGCATTCAAAAAAATGATCTAAAATGAGAGTGAAAATAGGCAAAGCAATCGGAAGGGCTTCCATTTCTTTTGAACAGGATAAACTGAAATAAAAACCAAAATGTGTGTAACCATTTCAGAAGGGTTTCTCCTTAAACACTGTTTCTTGTGCGATTTGAAACATTTTAACAATAACCCAGTTAGGGCATACTTACAAAGAAACAGAAAGCATTTGAAACAATAAAACAGTTACTTGTTCTTCCCTGACCAAGAGAGAAACTCCATTTGAAATTGTGCCAGAGTCCTTGGTTACATCCTCTTGATCAATTAGGCCACTTTTGATAGGGCTGCCATAACTCTAGGAATTTGTAATCTGTGGAGGATCAATATTTCTTAAAAAGGCAACGATGAAATTAACCTCGAGGGACGACTTCCGGGGCCTGAGCAGGAGGCAAAAGAAACTGAGATAAACAGATAAGAACATTCCTGTGTGGTTGTTAAGTGGCAGAGGCCACAGGCTGCTAGTGCCTTGGCCGAGTGCGGCCTGCTTAGTCATTCTGTTGCCCTGTTGGTCTTCTCAGAAGAGAGGTTACCCCTACGGTTGAGGGAATCAGAGGCACAGAAAGGAAATCATTTGTCCAAGGCCACTTGCTTGAACTGTGGACTTTGGGGAGCACTTTATGTTGACCAGTGTCTCCTCCACGTACCAAAACGGATCTCCTCCCCTGCAATACCATAAGCTCAAATTAAACTCATTCATCAGGGTGACACGGTTTTTAAATGTAAATGCCCATGAGTTTGTAATTGTAGAAAAGAAAGCAGGTCTCTCCTCTGATTCCCTGCAAAGAGGGCCCAACTAAGAACACACTTTCCTTCACAGTCACTGATTTCAGCCAACTGCTGCTCTGCAAGCAGTTAGGAGCCAACCATGGGAGTGCATACCTGCAGTCCCAGTGCATACCTCTACTCGGAGAGGTCAGCAGGCTGGTCACAACCTTGGGCCCGTATATCCAAGGTAGTTTAGCAGCTTGCCGAGCCCGTCTCAAAATATAAAATGAAAAGTGCCAAGGATGTAGCTCAGTGAGAACGGCATGGGTTCAATCCCTGCTACTACCAAAATCAAGCCATACCCCCAAAATGAAACAAAAAGCAGTTATATAAAGTAATTGCAAATAGGTGGTAAATGACTGGTGAGTGAGACTTTACAGCAAATATTTTCTATTTCAGAAGTGTAACAGTGTTTCACCTTAAAATGAGCTTGTGAATGAAGGGTGGATGGGATGTGTACATTCCCCATGTAGTAGTGTATAGTGGTCTACATGTGCATAAACACGTGTTTACATGGCCTTTATGTGTTACCATTCAGGAGCTCCATCACCTGTATTCTTTCACGTTTCCACATCAAACGAGTAAGGTTAGTTAGCCTTTTGCTATTCTTCCTCCTAGCAGGGCCACTGGCCAAAGATTTGCGGCCTTTGGGAAGGCAGAGGGAATTAAAGCAGGTGGGTGGTGGTGATGGGAACAGTGACAGGAGGTTTGGTGTGGGCCACATCACTGGCAGCAGTGCTATTTCCTTTCCTTGGCAGGGCCAAGAAGTGGGCAGTGAGCAGGCTAGTTCCAGCTGGCACTGGCTTAGTGTGTACAGGCCACATCTGCCTCGCTCCCCCTTCCTGCTCCCTTGGTCCTTCTTGACTTCAGGCGCCCCTGCCTGATGGGGGGACCTTAGTGTATATTCAGCTTTCTGCAGAGAGATCTTTTTTCTTTTTTGTTTAAGATAGGGTCTCACTGTATTGCCCAGGCTGGTCTCTTACTCATGGTGATCCTCCAGATCAGCCTACTGAGTGCTGGGATTGCAGCCATATGCCACCACTTCTGGCTAACTTTATTTAATACAAAAGTAGAGGGCTGGCATGGGGGACATTGGGGGATTCCTCTGCCAGATTGCAGGGCATCCTGTCCCTTTGCTGAAGATTGCATGCAATACACTCCACCCCCTTTAAGGTTAATTACTTTCCATTTTGTTAACCTTCTGAGTGTTTGCATTTAGAACTATGTCAACCTGTGTGTGTGTGTGTGTGTGTGTGTGTGTGTGTGTGTGTGTGTATGCATGTGTGCATGTTGCATTACCTTAGCAACTTTACTTTGTAGAGCAAAGTCTAAGAATCATGAATGTTGGGGCAGTCTACTGTTAGGCTTGATATCCTGGCCAGGAGCCAGCACGTTGTCACTGTCAGATACTGACAGGACTTGAAGTGATGCCTTTGATCTGCTCTTGCAGAAAAGGCATAGCTCTGAGCCTGCCCACCTCAGGAAGAAAAGGGGAGTAAGGGGTAGAATTACCCAACTGTGTGGTTAGACCATGGCAGCAACTGGGTTGCATATTTGATAAAAAGTCTTATGAAACCTCATTGGAAAATGGAATTCTGTCTTGGCTGAGTCTTAGCAGTTCTGAATGGAAATGAGCCTAGAAGGGTCAACAAGTGGACCAGGCAAAGCAGCTTCAAAGGGCTGATGCAGAAAAGCATTCTGCTTGTCTTCATGTTGCCTGTTAATATGCCCAGGACAAGCAAACATATTGGGTGGGTAGATAACATCCTTGAGAAGGAACTAGGAGGAGTAGTGGGTGAAGTGACGGTAAAGCATTGGACCGTTGACTAGAATGACAGGATGCCCAACGCCCACCTTTCCTCAGGCCCAGTGCTATTGTGGGTGGATGCCACTACGCCTGCAGTCACAGACAGGGAGGGTGTTATGTCAGAGGAGGGTGTGCCCGGAACATAATAGATGTTCAGAAGTGTTTCCACAATGAGTGGCTGATGCTCTGTCTATGTTATGTGAAGGATAAGAGAGAGCACAGAAATTAAAATTCCCTAAAGAACAGGCCTTGATGTCACAGTAGATGGTAAATTAGGAAATGTTCCAACATGGTTAAGGAAGATTAACTAAGGGTTGAGGGCCAATAGGAAAATGTTTTCCAAATGTTTGTCTTAACTGTAAAAAAATGTTTGGCAAACTCCCCTTCCCCCTAAGTTGGAAGTGGTTTGTTTTTGTTGTTTGGGCAGAAATAAATATTTGCATTAGGCCAAATGTTTGGGGCAAACAGTTCTCCCCCATTCCCAGGCTCTGTGAGGCTCTGCGTTGCTCAGAGGGGATGTTTCATGTGATAATACTCATTCCTTTTTTGGCCAAATCGAATGTAGTTGAGGACATGGTCTTCTCATGCTTTTCCCATCACTGTTAGCATGAGGCTGAGCAAATGGAAAGAAAACAGGAAGCCAAGCAGTGATCCCTGCAGACCTAGGTATGGCTGATGACCTGGCACTTGAAGGATGTAATCATTAAAGAAAAGTTGCCTTTATGCTCACAGCAGGGAGGCTGGATCCAATTAAGACAAGGAAAACGTATGTTAATGTGCAGGGAGAAGTTCTGAACAGTTGATTCTGTAATCTCTCCGAAGAGGAAAAGGCCAGTGTGTTGGGGCTTTATGGGTGATGCCAGGCTCTCTGATATATAATAATTAGTAACCGCTGCTTATTCTGCCACATACTCATTCTCCAAACCACTAACCAGTGCTTGGGATGGAATGTACCAGGCCTAGATATTTGCCCCAGATGTGTTCTCGTCAGTAGTATCCAATTAGAGGGAATTTTCAAAATTAAAGCTTTTATAGATAGCAAAATATAAATTAAGGAAGGAAAACCCTGATTTTCTTGGCTGGTTGAGTGGATTACCAAGGCGAGGACTGGTCTTCACAGTCCCTTCAAGGATACCTTTCAGTTGACATTTTGGGAACCATTGGGTGACTGCCCATGCTATATCATGATGCCTGGTGTGCTTGCTAACCTTTTTTAGTAGCTTGAAAGCATTTCAGGAAGACTATGATGGGAAGAGCATTGAAGAGGCCTAGGAAGTTCTTCCTGAGGAAGTGCTGAGAAGTGAGCTTGGGTCCTTGCAATTTCTTTTGCCTTGCGTTGATCTACGTGTTCTAAAAATCTGTCTGGCATGTGAGAGTGGGGAGGTTCAACATTCTGATGGAAAGAGAGATGGGTTGGCTGTTGCCTCTTGCCTAGTACCAAAAATCCAGTATTGAGTTGGGCCACTGTGTAGCAGGTATTGTGCTAGACTCTGATGGAGTAGGGTGGGCAAAGGGCATCTTTCTAAAACAATAAAAAGTTAGCAAGCCCTTTGCAGCCATCATTTTATTTCATTTTTCTAATCCTGTGATTTTTTTTTCCCCCTGCTGTATTTGTAGAGATGAGGGATCTGAGACTTGAGAAGTGAATCTTAGCCTTAGTACTTGACTTGGCCAGTTCCAGATCCTGGGCCCAGGACCAGACCCCATCTCTTACGTTTGATTCTCTTTATCCTTCATCACAGCTTCTGTCCTCATAATCTTAGCGGCTATTTGGAGTATCAGCACTAACCTATGAGTCATCAAAAACAAAAAATATGGCCTGGGAGGTAGCTCAGTAGCATAAGTACCTGCTTGGTAAGTGCAAGATCCTGAGTACAATCTTTGGTGCAAGAAGTACATATCTATATATCTATATATTTATATATCTATATATATGATGTATGACAGTTAAATGGGAGTCATTCTAATTTTTAAGAATTAAAACATTTTGTACAGATAATAATTGTCTTGAGAAAAATCCAGACCCAGGTATGATGGTACAAAATCTATAATCATTAGTCCTGAGGCAGGAGGATCATCATGAATTAGAAGCCAGCCTGGACTACATAGTGGGTTCAAGGTCATCCTGAACTGCATAGTGAGACCCTGTCTCAACACACACACACACACACACACACACACACACACACACACACACACACACACGGCAATACATTAAGAAGAAAGTCCAAATCTCCTCTCAGGTGTGTGCCACTACTACCAACCCCACACCGAGAGATGAGTGCTGTCAGTCTTCAGATGGACATTTTCCCAGTTCTCCGCATGTGCATGCATATATGAACATAGAGATACAATTTTGTGCAACCAGGATCCTCACTTGCATGCTGTCCTGCAGCTGTTCTCAGTAGTATGTTGAATGGTCTTCCCATATCTATGTTTATAGCTTGCCGTGAAGTGAATGGGTAGTAGAAAAACCTGTGAGTGCTTTGAGAAACCCAGTGTGTTTCAGTGGAATGCTGGGTGTTTTCAACTAGACCCTTAGGAGTTATCCCATTCTAAAGAAATCTGTGTCTTTGATTATATTTAATCAGTTTTATATTTAACCAATATCCCATTTAGGTCATTTATGTTTCCAATCTTTGAATATGTTATATAGAGTATATTATATGTAGGAATAGCCTACCCATTGTATAGTATATCCATCTTTATGTATTTATTATTATTATTATTATTAATGTAGTACAGGGTCTATAGGGTCTCACTACATAGATCTGACTCGTAGTGATTCTCCTGTTTTCAGCCTCCCCAGTGCTGGGATTGCAGGCGCACACCACCATGCCCAATCACAACCAGTCTCAATCTCTGGTCTCAGTGTGCCCTAGGGGTGGGGTCAGCACAAGGGTGGAGCAAGCACAGCACACTGAGGATCAACCCTGGCCTCTGCACTCTGTCTAAGCAGGCAGTTTAGACCACTGAGCTATCTGGTATATATTTATTTTAAAGACTTAATTTTTTTTTCCTGTGGGAATATCTGCCTCGTAACATTTCCTTCCCTTTGTGAAGAATAGTAATAATTTCTGAAATAAAGTTAAGTGACCCTAGAGATGTTTAAAGTACATTTTCTGATGAGAATGGGAGATATTATATGTGCTGTGGCATTTTTGAAACCAGTGGGATCTAATATCCCTCATCTCTAAATCATTAGTCATCTCTAGTGTTCAAAGCTTGGATTAGGAAAATCAAGGTTGAACTAAGTCAAAGTTCAACAACTTGACTCAGATGTCAGCGACTCTTTTTGCATGTGAGAATCAGGCAGGAAATATGGCCTCAGAGAATAAGCCCACAGCTTTATAAAGAGGTCTGACGTTTCTCACTATTGGTCATCCTCACCACCCGTAAGTTAGACCTAGCAGTTGTGGTGTTTGTTACTCTTTTAATTTGAACAGAAAGTCAAGCTCAGAGAGGTAAAGCGTTTCCTGAGAGCATGTAGCAAGGACTGGTTTCCCCTTTTTTCCATGGTGCAAACCCATCGTGTGGTTCCTACATCTAAGGACATTGATTGCACGCTGCACAACCCTTGCTGTCACAGAGGCAGGACACACCCCTTCCTAATCATCCGGAGGTGCTGCAAGTGCCAGCGTGGGCTCCACTCGTATGTCTTTTGCTCATGTCTCTATGTTCTCCTCTGGAATCCTGTGGCTCTTCTGTCTTTGGTAACTACTTTGGTTTAAAGTTTGCATGCAGTTTACCTCAGTGAGGATGATATGGTTGAGAACTGAAAGTTTAAATTATAACATTACAATACAAAATGAGTTCCAGGTGCTGTTCCCCACTTTGCCTTCCTCCAAGATAAGCTTGGCATGAGGGTGTGGTCCAAAGCCCAGAGTCGTCAATAATTTTGTGACTGTTGGAGGAGCCAGTGGAGACATTTGTAAGTGTGTGGCACACACTGGAGTACTTGTGGCTGCCTGGAAGCAACCGAGTAACACGGAGAAGGCTGCCCTTGCATGCAGGGCCTGGGGCTCTGTCACATCTGATTCAGGAAGGAGCTCACTGCATGTAGCCTGCACATCCTTCCCTGGAGGAGGCACTGAAGTCCAAAAGAACCCCCCCCCCCCCAAAGAAGGGTGAAATGCCAGGGAAGAAACAGCCTCCTAGGTCCCAGGTCTGTATCTTAGAGCTCGGCAGCTCTAATAACACTGACTGGCAGGCTGTGTGGGTCTTGTAGGCCTGCTCTTAACAAATCGTTGCAAACTGGTCACTTAACAACAGCAGCAATATATTGCCTTGCAGCTCTGGAGGCCAAAAGTCCAAAATCAAGGTGTGGGCAGGACCGTGCCCTCTTGGTAGATGTTAGAGGGATCCATTCCAGGTCTTTCTCCTTGGTATAGACGACTATCTTTCCCCTTTGTCTCTTCAATATCATCATGTCTCTTCATATCATCTTTCTTCCAGTGTGTCCATCCTTACTTGTGTAAGGATACCAGTCAAGTCAGATGAGGGCCACTCTACAGACCTACTAAACATGAAGGCCCTAGTTATAGTTGAGATCACATTCTGGGGTACTGGGGTTAGGACTTCAACATCTGGATCTTGGAGGGACACAATGGAGCCTGTAAACAGGCCCTGTCTGTGATGGATTGAGGGGAAGATGGGAATCTGTGGTTTATCAGTGGCCCAGGAGCTTCTTTGATGAGCTAGGCATGGGGACAGCTGCCCGAGGACTCAAGAGTGCCAGGTTTTCTGAGTGTCTTCTGAAATTATGTTGAGATCAACCCCAGCTTGGCCCTGCAAACAGGACTGTGCTCAGCAGTGCCTCTGCAGGTTTTGCTCTATCAAATATTTCTAGTGATGGGGAGTTCACACCATCTCTTAAGAGTACAATATGGTTTGAAGTCTCTCTCTCTCTCTATATATATATATGTATATATATGTATTTTTTTTTTTTAATTTTTTTTTCCCTTGCCTTACCTGCTACATTATAAAACCCTGGAAGCCGGGCGTGGTGGCGCATGCCTGTAATCCCAGCACTAGGGAGGCTGAGGCAGGAGGGTTGTTGTGAGTTCGAGACCAGCCTGAGCTACAAAGTGAGCTTAAGGCCAGCCTGAACTGCACAGTGAGACCCTGTCTCAAAAAACAAAAAAAAAAAACAAAAAAAAAAAAAAAACCCTGGAAAGCTGAGATTGAGACCTTAAAAAATGACCTTCCTGAGCCTTAACAGATGGTTAAGGTATCCCAAATCTGTCTATCTAGGCCAAGTGTATTAGCACTTGTATTAGCCATTAAGGTTTTTTAGTTCTGTCTTTTTTGGTGTGGTGGGATGGTACTTGGGATTGAGTTCAGTGGTGCCCTACACTAAATCACTAAATCACATCTCCTTGCCTTGTTTTGTTTTGTGTAGTTAGCAAAGGGTCTATCGGGTCTCACTATGCAAATAGGACTTGTAATGATCCTCCTGTTTTCAACCTCCCAGGTGCTTGGATTACAGGTATACGTGCCACTATATCTAGTCCCAGTCGCTGTCTCAGCACACCCCAGGGGTAGGGCTGGCATGGCATGATGGGGATCAAACCTGGTCCTTGCATCTGCCTAAGCAGGCACTTTAATCTGCTGAGCTATCTGGCCGGCCCTTCTTGTTTTGTTTTGAGACAGGGTCTTATGGCCTTGAACTTTATTCCTGCCTCAGTCCCCCCTCACTCCCATTACAGGCATGCACCACTGTGCTTCAGTAGCTGCTAGATCCTGCTTCTGCTCTGTGTGGCCTCCAGGATAAATAGATGCAGCGCTTTTTGCTGAGGGGGCCCTTCTAATAGAAGATGTCTGTGATGCCCACTGGAGAACCAAAGCCAGAGCTCTGGGCCCCCAGATTCCCACTTTGTACCACTGTGGAGCAGAATCTGTTAACAAGTGGGAGCTGTGATATTGTTTACATCTGGCAAAGCTCAGAGACAGTGGCCTAATAAGTTGCTGGAATTGGGATCAAGATGTCTACTTTTGTGGGGCCAGGGAGATGGCTTAGTGGAATAAGTGCTTCCTTGGCAAGTACAAGGGCCTTAGTTCAATCCCTGGTTCTGCCAAACAAACAAACAAACAAACAAACAAAAAATCAAGTGTCCTTTACCTGAAATGTCTGGGACCATGACTATTTCTGATTTTGCTGGACATGGTGGTGCAGGCCTGTAATCCCAGCACTTGAGAGGCTGAGACAGGAGATTGTTGTGAGTTCGAGACCAGCCTGAGCTACAAAGTGAGCTTAAGGCCAGCCTGAACTGCATAGTGAGACCCTGTCTCAAAAAGATAAAAAAAAAAAAAAAAGTCTACTTTTTTTCTCTTTGAGGTTATATGGTATCTCCTCTTGTTATTAAGTGTGTGTAAGTAACATGTTTCAGTTCCCACTGATGGTGCTGTTAGTGACTGAAAATTTGAAGAAAGGGAACCGCTTCCCATGTCGCTTGCCCTCTTAGAGCCACATTCTCTTGAGCTGCACAAGTGTGCAGTTTGGCCCAAGTGGTTTCCAGCTCTTTCTCCTTCTCAATCTTGAGAGCTTGTTGGTGTATTTCCCATGGATAGTCATTCAATGGAGGGTACTTGCTGATGGAATCTGATGTTTATTTAAAGAGTGAGCATTATACATTAAAAATGAAAGAATACCCCAGAGGAATTAGAGCCAGGAGGGGTTACAGTTGTAGTAGAAATGAACAGTACAAAACTCCACTGTTGCTATCTGAACTAGTGCCTGCAATCTACGAAAGGAAAATGCATGATTCTAGTATTTTCCTTAGTGGATTGTAGAAAAGCATATTAAATAAAAAAATTTTAAAAAGTTTGATTATTCTGTACTGTATTATCTTAATGAACATTCTTCCTGGAAAGTTTAAAAATACACAGTACACCATCTGGCCAAAAAAAAACAACAAGTAAATATTGTTGAGAAAATGTAAGAATTTTCCATGTAGACAGCTACATTTCCATGTGGGTTTGAAGATGTCCCCTGAGCTATTACAACACTACCAACTTTGCACGGTTTGTGGCTGGGACACTGCTGGCACCTGCAGGGAAGAGGCTGGAGACATGGCCAACCGCTGCCGCGGGCTCCTGTGGGCTACTGGCAAGCCCTTAGCTACCCCCTCATTCTTGCACGGTTTGGTCTGCATGCCTGCCTCATCTTCACAAGAGTTGTGCAGGTTTCATCGTCTTGAGTGAAGTGAGGAGGACTTCTGGGTCTTTCTGATAGTTTTCTACAGCTCCAATGGGGCAGAAGGTGGAGGCTGGTGATTTGCTCTTAGACTGCTCTAACTTTGTTGCTAATTTGCCTGAGGCCACAAGACTAGTAATTTAGCCTCTATCTTTATCATCACATGGTAATGCCCCATGGATGATAGAGACCCAGTAAATAATCTGAATGAAACAGTCCAGATAATTGACCCAGGTTATGTAAGAATTTATCATTTAATAAAGGAAACATTTCAAATTAGTGGGAAAACAAGGGTTTACTCAGGAAATGGGGTTGAGATAACTAGCTGACTAATTGTTGGGAAAGATACAGGGTTAGATTCCTACTTTATACTTTACACTCCCGAGCTGATAGGAGTCTAAATTGATAAGTTTTTCTCAAGGACAGTTTGGCAATATATACATCAAAAGACTCAAAACTGTGTAACCCTTGACCTTACAATTCTATTTCTAAGACTTTATCTTAAGGAAGTTAGTGTAAAAATGATATGAAGGAGGTTTGTTTAGTAGAGCATTTACTCAACAGAGATTGGAAACAACTTCAATGACCATCAGTAGAGTGTTGGTGGAGTAAACCCTGGAATATTCAAATAATGGACTTACAAGAACCTATTAAGAATCATGGGAGTCTGCTGGGTGTGGTGGCATGTTTCTATAAGCCCAGTCCCTGGGAGGCTGAGGGGAATTGAAAGTTTGAGGTTAGCCTGGGCAATTTAGGGTGACATTGTTTCAAAACAAATAAGGGATGGGGATCCCCCACCCCCACCCCAGTGCTGAAAAAAGTGAAAAATAAAAAAAGAATTACCTGGTGTGATGGTGCACCCCTGTAATCCCAGCACTTGGGAGCCTGAGGCAGGAGGATCATGGTGAGTTCGAGACCAGCCTGGGCTATGTAGTGAGTACAAAACCAACTTAAATTATAAACTGAGACCCTGACTTAAAAAAGAAAAGAAGAAGAAAAAGAATTATGGGACTTGTGTGCACATCTGTAATTCCAGGACTGAGGAGATTGACGCAGGTGGGTCACTTGATAGAGTTGAAGGTCAGCCTGGGATGCATAGAGGGTTTGAGGCTATCTGAAACTATGCAGCCAGAACCTGTCTAAAAAATAAAAAAAAAAAGGGAATGTGTTTTTATTGACATGGCAGGAGGATCATAACGTAGCAGGAATTAGGAGAGTCTGCATTTTATAGAGTGAACATGCATCAGATACAGTTATAGGAACCAAGATAGTCTCTTTTGGGGAGTGGGAGTGATGCCTTTTAAGTGTCAGGTCATTTGAAGACCACATAAATAAAAATGCTTAAAAAAACACCCTCCAGGCCTGCTGGATCTCAGGAGGCTTGCCCTCAGCATTTCACCGCGTCAGTCATGTTACTGTGAGGATCCTTGAAATCTCCTTGGACCCATTTGTGGACTGACTGGTTTGATGGAATGTGTGGATACATGCCTTTCTGCGTCTAGCATAGTTTTTGACTACCACATGGTGACACACCTCGTATTTCAAGTGTAAGTTTGATTTCTGGGAAAAGGCTGCGTTCCTTTATTGTCTGGCTGGGTGCATAAAATAGCCCCCCCCCCAATTTTGGAACTGTGAGTGGGAGCAAGAAAGAAGAATGAACAGAAGAGTAAATGGGACCTTTTGAGCTCCCCGTGGAGGGATGGGGCTCTCCAGGCACATGCTTTGTTAGGTTGGGCTCTTCTGAGCGTGTGGGTGTGTGTTTGCCTTTACAGTAGCCACCACTGTGCACATAAAGGTAAAATGACATTCTGCCAGGTGTGGCAGCACATGCCTAAAATCCCAGTACTCAGGAGGCTGAGGCAGGGGGATCACTGGCAGTTTAAGGGCAGACTGGGCTACTTGGTGAGTTCAAAGCCAGAATGAACTACATAGTAAGACTCTGTCTCAAAACACAAACAAACAAACAAAAACAACCCAAACAACAGCAATGGAAATGGCACTTGGTGGGGAGTGAGCACTGTTTTTTGCTTGATGAGCTCAAGAGCTGATGAGCATTGGCTGCCTAGAATCCTGTCACCGGTAATATGCCCAGTGGAGGGTGGATTCCCTGAGTGCCACTTAGCCAACTAATGAGCAGTCAATGAGCAGGGCTGCTTGAAATCAGAGTCCAGGGAGCTGATAAGATTGAAGACCTCCTGGGTATATAATGCTAGGAAACCACTTTAGGAATGCAAAAATGAGAGACCTGCTCTTTCCTTTTGGGTTGGATATTCCAATGTGATTGAAGGAAGGACAATGATGTGACTAAAGTATGTGGCTCAGTCACCATGCGATACATTACGGGCCATGGTCTTGTGAAGCATTGGTGGACATGGGACCCGACTCTGGCTGGTCAGAGCCTTGATTCTCTGCTTGACCTCAGTGCCTGCCTGATTCAGGGATGGGGATGTGAGTCTTGGGTCAGACTGGGGTTCTGCTACTGGGGTTACCATGTGGTGGGTGCAAGTCTGGAGCTGCCGGAGGCAATTGCCATAGCCTGTCTGAGGATAAAGGCCACACAGTGCTGAGCCCAAGGCAGGTGGGGGGTGGGGAGGGAGGGGAAGAGAGGTGAGGCAGAGGATAGAAGGGTTGGGTGAGAGGGAGATTCCTATCACATGGATCACTTTTGGGCTCCAGTGTCCCTAGGAGCTGGGTGTGTAGCCCAGACTTTCTGTTTGGGCACACTGAAAACTTGACTCTTCTAGTTGAAAGATCCTGACTCTAGCAGTATGAAGCCACAGGGATGGGGGATACATGCGGGCCCAGAAGAGGGGCATGGATAGGGAAGAGAGGGTCCCTTGTTGGGAAAGCCTGAATGTGAACTCATGTCCCAGGCTTTGCACTGAGGCAGGTGCATTTGGTGTTTGCCACAAACAATGAAGTCACCAGTCTGATTGATTGCCTTTGTGGGACTCCAGTTGTAGAAAAAAAGAACAAAGAAAAAATCCAAAAACAAGCTGGGCATGGTGGCACATGCCTGTAATCCCAGCACTTGGGAGGCTGAGGCAGGAGGATTGTTGTGAGTTCGAGACCAGCTTGAGCTACAAAGTGAGGTTAAGGCCAGCCTGAACTGCATAGTGAGACCCTGTCTCACAAAAAAGACAACCCCCCCCAAAAAAACCCAAAAACAAAAAACAAGAAAAACCAACAAAGATCAGGAAACATGTAAACAAATATTCCAGTTACCATGGAGATATGAATCTAAGGTGTTAGGAACAATAGCTGTGTGTGGGTTTGGAAGTGGATTCTGTCCACAGGCCCATTGGCTTGATCACAAATGTGTTTCCTTGTGGAATCCTGGACATACCACTAAAATCATATGGTCAGCTCCTCCAGGCCTGGGTGGCACCGCCTGTCAACTGTGGTTTCATAACTAGAAACCTAATTCAGGCTTCCTCTTATACTATCCTTGGGGTGGACACTATTTATTTATTTAGAGCAGAATAAATTTGTTGGGGGGAAAGAAAGCTTCTGTCTGAGAGAGGGACAGAAGAGGGGCCTGAGTGGGTTGTTCCCCTGGACACTTTTATGATCCAGTTCCACAGATACAAATATGGAGGCTTAGAGAGCTTCCTAAACTTTATAGAGGATACAATAAGGAATAGAAGAGCTGGGATTTTAACTAGGCTTTTGAGTCAGTGCCGGCTTCTGCCTTTTCCATTGTGGCACTGGAGATTGAACCTGGAATGGGGATCCACATTTCTGGCCTTTTTAAATTTTGAGATAGGATTTCTCAGAGAGGCCTTGAATTTGTGATCTTTTTGTCTCAGCCTCCCAAGTAACTGGTATTACAGGCATCCAATATTGTACCCAGAGAGAGAGTCAATGTGCTTTTAACCATTGTGGTCCACCACATTATATTGGTGAAAAAGATCAATAAAAGTAGTTTACACTTACTTTGAATGACTTACTTCATTGAGTCCTTTCTTGACACATACCTGTCAGGTAAGTGCAAGTGGTTAATCTTATAAGTGAGGAAACTGAGGTACAAAGAATTCGGAATGTTTCCTAAATTCCACTGTCAGTCGGTGTGGTGAATTATCTAGTGGTCACCTTGTAACACCCAGCTGAACTGTATCTGTGATTCTGGGTGTGGAGGTCCATTGTTGCAAACAGCATAAGAAGAGATCTGGAGGGAAACATCACGGCTGTGCTGTGGATTTCCCTGGAGAAACCAGGGTTTTCCTGATAGGAACTCACCTGTCCTCATCATTGGAGGAGCTTGGGGACTCACTGTTGCTGAGGATGGCTGCCGTGTTTTTTTGGGAGAGCTCTGGTCCTCACCTGGAGCATCAGTTCCTGGCCCCAGGGCTGATCCCCCAGCCTGCTGGTACAGATTCTTCATCCCACCGGTGCAGATTTTCTAGCTGCTACCACTGACCTCTGGGCTTCCCAGTGCAGATTGTGAAACAGACTTGCCTGAGACATTGTGGTGAGCTCTGGGCCTCCAGCTGGACTCAGACAGGGCACTGCAGTGGGATCCAGCTGAGTTCTTTGGCTCTCTAGTGCATGGACAGATCTCCCTCCCACACTGCTTTGCATTTGACTCTTCGGGTGAATATTATAAAATAACCCTACAAATTATGTGCCCTGTGTTAAATTGTTTCCTTTGCAAACCCCGACTACAACAGTAGGAGACAGAGTGTATTTTGGGATTTTTTTTGTTTTAAAGATGGATTTGAAATGCTAATGTGCCTTAAGTTTAATTTGGAAGCCTAGCATGTGAGTGATAACTATAATTTCTAAATCTGGCTTTCATCAATCGTGATGTTCTTCATGTCTAAATTTCTATTAAAGAAACAGATCAGGAGAGAACAGGGTGGAGTGTGAACAATGGCAACCTGAGTGGTGTGCGGTTGGAAACCTTTTTCCGGAGCTCACCACCATGTTAGGGAGCAGACAGTGTCAGAGTAAAAGATCAGGTTTAAAAACAAAATCACACCATTCAGTCTATGTAAATCAGTTCCTTGGTGAAGAAAAAAACCAAATGTACTACTGTTTGTGGGCTGTCTGGATGTATTACAAATGCTCTGAAATGGAGTGTGTGTGACAATTTTTCTTTTATTGAGGGCCCATTACAAGACATATTCAAACTCCTCAAACTCCCCAAAGCTCATGAATTGGTTTGAGAACAAAATGCATGAGTCATTTTCATCTGAAGATGCAGGGACATCTGCTTGATTAATTTCTGATATGTTTTTCTTTTTTTGAAACTGTTGTATTTAGAGCTTACAGTTTGAAATAGGGCATATCTGGGGACTGGGAGCTTGGTGAGCAGGAGGTGGGGGCCTGTGTGTGTTCATTGTTATTTGTTTTCTGCTTATAAACAGTAGCTATGTAATAGATGAAACCAGGATACATGAATTTTGCTTTATGCGATGGACACTATGCAGAGTGGGTCTCTACATTTTTATTGGAAAAGGGATCTTATCTGTTGTATTCCCCCTGCCTAAGCACACCACTCCCAGGGACTGAACTCAGGACCGTTGCACTGAGTTGTGCTATGTCCTCAGTCCTTTAATATTTTTTTGAGGCAAGATTCTCATCAAGTTGCCTAGGCTGGGCTAGAACTAACTTATTTTCTTCCCTTCCCTTCCCT
>PVKA01032793.1:0-24977 GCA_004027165.1 Ctenomys sociabilis
GATGGATGCTCTTTTACTCAACATCCTACTACAATTTCCTTTCTTCTCTCCCCACCAAAACAGTTCTGAGTAAGACAATTCAGTATTTGTATTATTTTCCTATTGTTGCCTTAACAATGATCTTAATCTTGATGGCTTAGAGCAATACAGATTCGTTCTCTTACCATTCTGTAGGATAAAAGGTCAGAAATTGTTTCACTTGACCAAAGTTAAAGTGTGGCAGGACTTATTCCTTTTGGCATCCCTGAAGGAATTTTTTTTTTTTTTTTGCCTTTTCTGTTTTTTTGAGGCCACTAGCATTCCTAAGTTCATGACCCCCTTCCCTATATCACTCTAACCTCTTGCTTTCTTTATCATATCTCCCACTTCCTCTTCTGTAGTCAAATTTCCCTTGTCTTCCTCTTATAGAGGATGATATTAAATTTAAGACCCACCTGGATAATCTAGGAAAATTACTTCATTACAAAGTTCTTTTTGCACATAAGTAACATTCACAGCTTCTAGGGATTAGGACCTAAGTGTCTTTTGGGGGTTGTTACATAACCCACAAGCAGCACTGATTTCTTAAATTTCAAATCTAATGTCTTTTTTAAAATGTATTTAGACAAGATATCATGTCTGCACCTTGTGCTATGAATAACTACTACAAAGACAATGATATGCAATGCATTAATTACTATAACTAACCTAACTTGTTTTGAATAACTTTGTCTTATTGCTACATCTTTCTCAATAAAATTAATATATATTAAAAATGTATTTAGTATAGGGTCTCCAGGATCTCACTACACAGATCAGACTTGTAGTGATCCTGCCTGTTTTTCAGCCTCTCAAGCACTGGGATTACAGGTGTGCCCCACCATGCCCACTCTCAATTGGCTTTTTTTTTTTTTTTAGTGTACCCTGGGGGCGGGGCCAGCCAGGGAATTGAGCCCCCAGCCCTTGTGTCTGCCTAAGCAGGTACTTTAACCTGCTGTGCTATCTGGCTGGTCCTCCAAAGTCTTCTTTTCTGCCCCTATCCTATCCATTATGACATACATTACTCTAGGAAAAGGTCCTCCCCTGGCTTTTAAGACATAATTAGTACTGATATAGTATCTTTGCTTTTCATACAATGCAAGCCTCCAGAATAGAGCTACATCCAAGGCTTTATATACACACACACACACACACACACATATGGAGAGAGAGAGAGAGAGAGAGAGAGAGAGAGAGAGAGAGAGAGAGAGAGAGAGAGAGAGAGAGAGACAGACTTGCTAAACCACTAAGTTGCCACACTGGACTTGAATCTGAAATCTTTCTGCCTCAGCCTCCAGAGTGCTGAGATTAATAGGCATGCATACTATGACTGGCTGGATCTCTGGCTATCTTGTTTGTTGCTCTGTTTACAGTGCTTAGAATAGTGCCTGGTGCTATCAAGTCACCAAAGTCATCATCTAATAGAAGTTGGATGAGCATCTCATTTCCAGATCCATCCCTTCATTCTCATTTTCTAACAGCAGCAATTTCTAGATTAGTGTTCCTCAGTGCTTCTTACTAACAGTTTTCTAATATGCCAGGTTGACACAGTTCCAATCAAACCTGTGGGTTCTCAAGTCTGCATCTCAAGAGCAGAACTTTATTTTACACTTCCAACCTTAGTCTTTTCCCAGATGTCCCATAAGCATGGTAAATTCACCATGTTGCATCTTTCCCATTGCCCAAGCAGTCAGGATCTTTCTTTTCTTCTATATACTTCATCTCGGAATAAATACTAGGGTTACCCTGTAGTTAAAGAAGACAGTGAGTCATCTGGGACCTTTTGCTTCCCATTTCCCCTTCCACCACTGCCCTCACCCCAATCCAGTCAGCCATCCTATGAACCTCAATCTTAAATATTCTTGATCTTTCTGTCATTGTTTCCAAGTCCTCATTACCCTATGAAGTAGCACATAAATGAACTCACCGTGTTGTTCCTCTGGACTTCTCTTGAATATGTTAGAATGGCAAACACAAAACGCTGGGGTACACTGGAGTTACCTGTCATTGATTGCACTGTTTCCAGTTTTGATGAATAGGCAGTGACTATGGTTTTCATACCACATGGTCTTGGACCTCACAGTCAGTTAAACTGGGCTTGGGTTTGGCATCTGTCTCAAAAGTATATGTTTTTTTTTTTTTTTTTTCTTTAAGTCTGGTCAGCCAATTTATAACATGGATAGCTGCTTGTGAAATGCAAGCTGAGTAAAGTTCCTATTTGGGGATTTCAAAATACAGAAGCAGAAAGAAGCTGTGCTGAGGCTGTTCAGACCACTGCATTGCTGAATGGAAAGCTCAGAAGAATTATAGGCATGAGCAGGCTGCAGTTATGAGGAAGCAGATACTGTGTGTAAGCAGAGGAGCTGGTGAGCCATGGGAAAACATGACAGAGAAAAAACAATGCACTGTAAAAAAGGCACTGCCTTTTTTCTCATGGTTCTTAATTGTACTTCCAGAATTTGTCTCATTATATTGATTTATATTATCAGATATTCATGAGCTTGTTGCATTATTAAAGTAAAACTAAACCAAGAACCCTAATCTGAGAGAATTCTCTTTCCTACAATAAACTGGCTAAAGAGTTAATTTCCATTAAGCCCTTATAATGTTATGAGGAGACATCTGGAAGAAAAGGAGCAGCAATATGGAGTGCTTGAACTCAATGTTTATTCCAGTCTGCTTGAAGCTTACTGTATAGGTAATGTGGTAAAAGCTTTCCTCACTGTTTCTTTTGGGGCTGGATGGTAATCTTCTGGTGTCAAACTTTAGATAAGCACAAATTTATCCCTGTAAACCTAATTTCAGAAAGCAAAAGTCACTGATACTACAAACATCACATGAAAATGACTATAGAAGTGGCATAACATTGTCTGATACTTGTCAATGGTGAGATAATCAAACCTTTTTGGGCTGGGAAGATTAGCTCAGTGGCATAAGTACAGTCTGGCAAGTGCAAGTTCCTGAGTTTGATTCCTAGTCTCACACACACACACACACACACACACACACACACACACACACACACACACACCCCAAACAAACAAACAAACAAACACACTTTTTCAAAGGCTGGGGACTAGCTCAGTGGTATAAGCACCTGCCTGCCAAGCACAAGGGCCCAAGTTCAATCCCTGGTACCACAATAAGAAACCCCAGAAAACTGAAAGCTTTTCAATGTCATACTTCTAGATAACTGTCATTCTTTTTGCCACTAACTAGGACTAAAGAGAGATGTGAGGTTTTCAAGGACTTTTAGTCACCTGACCAATAACAGTAGACAGAGTGATCAATACTTGGAATATCTTCATGAAGCATCTTTATTTAATTCTCTAATTCTATAAAATGTATTCTGTGGGAAAATTTATCTCTATTTAAGATTTGAAAGAATAGCCCATACAGTTCCAATACTCTTCCTGGCCTTCTCAGGCAAGAGAAGATCTCAGACACTTTATTATTAGTGCACTTAATATGTCATAATAAAAACTCAGGAGTTGGTTACAGTCAAGTGTAATTATTCCCCCACTGAGAAGTCATGTATGGCTGCAAAGCTGAGGGAGAAAAGGTGTTTTTTTCCTTGTTCCTGGCAGCTTATGATCCTTCCAGGGTGGGGATGAGAGGACAGAGATGGAGGAGGATAGGAGTGTTCACATTTGAATGCAGAAGCAGTAAGCTGTCCAAAAGCTTTTTCTGGTCTCGCTAAGTATTTAAAGTAAACCACATATTTCCAGGGCTAGTGTGGGTTCTTGGGAGCCACATCTGTGTTAGTGGTGCCTCACCTGCCATTCCCTTTAGGCCAATGTACTTTGCAACACAGTCGTCGTCTTGGTGTAAGGGAACTCAGTGCTCCTCTTCCTAAGATCTGGCTCTTGGCCCTCATCTGCAGAGATCAAGAAAACAACAGCAGCTGCCTTCACTGCAGTGAAGACACTTGCTCATCCAGGACAAAGTCTGAGCACTGTGTTACTCCTAACCAGAAACAGAATCTAGCTTTCTTATGAGTCTAACACTTGCATGTTTATCTTGATATCAGGTGGCTCCAACCTTTCAGTTTGTTGGAAACTGAGACCACACTTTTCTTTTTTTTTTTAAAGTTTAAAATTTTCTCAGCAGCTTCCCCCAATTGCCAACACTCTTGGAGGTGACTGGTAGCTTTTGGAATGCAATTCCATCTTTTTCTTAGTGCCTTATCCAATGACTTAGTTTCAAAATATTTTAACTATATCATGAAATTTTGTTTGAAAAAATTTGTCATAACTTTATGTTGGATGGAGCACTATCTGCATTTTCCAGACACTATCACCACATGGCTATACTCAGGGAAGGAGTGCGCTAAAAGAACAAACTTCCAGACTTTCTGACCAGCCCTGCTCTTTGGAATGGACTCTCTACCCTGAGCAGACACTAGGGGACTCTTAGGAATTCCTCACTCATGCTTCCTAGAGAAAGAAGGGACCCAGGACACCCAGATATGTTATGACTTGTGTCTTGCTGTGTCCCCAAAGCCTCATATGGTTATAGGTGAGGCTATTCAGAGGTGGCTGGATCCAGAGTATGTGATACTAAAATTAAGGGTGTGTGATTATGAGATTAGCCCATCGATTGTTGCGGCATAGTTCTAGATATGGGTAATGGGAAAGCCTACCCTGGGTGTCAGTGTTACCTGCTCTAAGGGTGTATATATCCTGGGTAGGATATAAGGGCCAGAAAGAGGGCTGCTTCTCACTTGCTGTTGCTTTGCTACTTCACTACTTTGTTGGCTTCTGCCTACCATGAATTGTTTCTCCTCTGTGATGCTCCTCTGCCATGCCACCCTGACTTGGTGCTAGCCAACTTTGAGCTGAAACCTCTACAAACTGTGAGCTACAATAAGCTTTTCCTCCTTTAATTTTGTGTGTTGGGTACTTTGTCTCAGCAACATGACAAAGTAGCTAAGATACACATGAATAGGGACCTTGTCCAAGGCCCTCCTTACTGCAGGGTGAAGGCCCTGCAAGACTATGAAAGAAGTGTAGAGCTCAAGGACTAAAGGACAAGATAGTAGGATTGCAACCATGGGACAGAGTGATTAGATATCCCTGAAGAATCTAGAGCTGGGAAGATTGGCTGACTCTGGATGAAGGCATGGAGAAAGAGAGGCCACTGCAGCCAGGAAAATCATGTTAGCTGAGGCTTTTAGAATGTGGAGCCTAGTCTTCTAGCCCATCTTGCCAGTAGCTGCGTATTTTCCTCTCTGTGCTGTGCCCTTCCATACCCTCACAGTTCAGACATGCTTTTCCTCAGAGTGGAATGCTCTTCTTAGAACCCACCCCTGTCACTGCTGCTGCTTAGCCATCGTCTTAGCTTAAATCCAATTTTATGTGAAGCTTTCTTGTTTTTTTCCCTAACCAGACACTGTGCTATTGCCCGCATCGCAGCTCAAGCCCTCAGTGCACTTTTGCACAAGAGACAGTGACTGCCTCAAAGTCACCAGCTGTGCCTCAGGCTTCCTTGCATCGCCTAGTGTTGTTTCAGAGTTGTAAGAACTTGTGTTAGGGTTCTGCTGCTGTGTAACTAATTACCACACTTCTTAAAAATCATACATTTAGCCGGGCATGGTGGCGCAGGCCTGTAATCCCAGCACTTGGGAGGCTGAGGCAGGAGGATTGTTGTGAGTCCGAGACCAGCCTGAGCTAGAAAGTGAGCTTATGGCCAGTCTGAATTGCATAGTGAGACCCTGTCTCAAAAAAAAAAAAAAAAAAAAAAAAAAAAAATCATACATTTATCTTACACTTTCTATGAATTAGAAGTCTAAATGTGATTAAAAAAAAAAAAACCACATGGTGAATGTTTAAATTTTTTAAATGTATTACAGTAAACATCACTGCCATTCACCCACTTAAGATACTGCCTTACCTCACTTATGCTTATCCCGTTTCTCTTGATAATTCCTGAAGCAGTTCGGGAAGTCCTCTTTTGTGAAAGTCTTTAAGTGCACTATTGTGCTTGCTTCTATGCCCGGATCAATTCAAAACAACCTTTTATGGTTATTTTCACTTTGGAGAAGAGCTAGAAGTCTCACAGAGTTAGATCTGGTGAAAGGGGGATGAAGACATGTTGTAATGCGTATGTCTGTCTTTCCTTTGGAAGGCATTGGGATGCAGCATGCACAGTATTTTTGATCACACCTCATAAAGAAAATCAGAAAAAGGACTTCCAGAACTGCTTCAGAAAATGGTTAATAATAATGGATAAGTGCATCTGAAGTGAGGGGGATGAGTAGCAATGTACTTTTGGCTATAATAAAGTTTTAAAAATGTATACACTCACCATATGGTACAATCACCCCTTGTAGGCACTGCATGGTAGGCTTCTCCGACCAGATCCTCACTGAATGGAAATTAAGATCCTGGCCAGGGCAGCAGTTCTGATCAGGGATAGGGTGCTCTTCTGAGCCAAGTGATTATCTTCATTTTCTTGAAGCTGTAAGACTGAGGTCCTCATTTTCTTGATGGCTGTTGTGTAACTCATGCCTACAGGCCACCCAGTTTCTTGTCAGATGGCCTCAGAAGGAAGGTAACAGCCTAGATGTTTGCTTGCTTCCAGGCTAGCTGCAGCACATCTAATTTACTCTTTCAAAATGACTGACAGAACTCTTGTGCTTCTGAGTCACCCAAATAGATCATGCCCACCCACTATCATCTCCCTCTTGCCACATAATGTAACATAATTACAGCAGAAATATTTCTATTCATACTGAAAGAGGAGGGAATTATATAAGTGGAGATCACCAGGGTTATCCTAGAATTCTATTTCAGGGCTCAATGAATATTTATAATGCCCAGTAAGATATGTTCCAGAAATTTGTAAATTACAGACACAGCTGATATAAGATTTGTTTTCCTCTTGTCACACTGGAGGGCTTAAGTTGTCTGGACGTGGATGTTGGATCCATAATGGCTGAGGGTGCTGTACCTAGTGAGGCTGCTGCAGGAAGCCCAGGGAATCCTAGAGACTTGGGTCTGGGGGCAAGTGCGATGGCTGGGTAACCTTTGGCTAAGTCCTTGGTACTTTGAATTTTAGATGCCTCCTTGTTTGTAACATGAGGACAATGTCTAAGGTTGGCTAGCTCTTATATTCTGTAATTTCTAAGGTTAAATTTAATTTTGACAAAATTAAAACTTAAGAGGCCAAGGAGATAGCTCAGTAGAATAAGCACTTGCCTGAGAAGCACAAGGGGCTGAATTCAATCCCTGGTTCCGAAAAGAAAAAAAAATTAAAACCTAGTGGCTCATAATATCTAGGTTCATATAGATAGTTCATAATTTCATAACGATGGAATTGCAATGATGTATTTTTAGAAGAAAAAGGTAGTATTGTTCTTAAATGAATTCATTCATATAATATAGCACAAAACTATATTTTTAATACTAAAGAATGTTGTATCTTTAGATGACATGTCTCTTCAATTATGATTAGAAGCAAATTTTTCCCAAGCTAGTATAACTTGGCAAAACTGTCTTATAAAAAAGTTGAATTAACTTAATTGGTGATAACTACATAAATTTTTAGGCAGTACTCAATACTATAAATGAATTTCTCTGCTGAAAGCATGTTGAGATTCTTATACACATTTGGGGGGTTTAAGTTTCTTTTGTCTTTCTGAAATGAAGCTTCTTCGGCTAGGATAATTATTCCTTCAACCCAGCAAAAATGAACTCTAATTTTAAACAGGTATTATTAAATCCCACCGAAATAGGATTCATGCAGATGTATTTGTTAAAACACCCCTTTATTGACTGTGCACAGTTATTAACGATTTACATTTCACTTTGTCTACTGAGTGGAAGAGCACTTATTCTTTCATTAAAAAGCTAAGCCCTTCAGGGAAGCAGCAGGAATTTGGAGAGCCTATTCCTATAAACAGCACTGTCCAGTTCATGAGAGGTACTTCATATTAACACAAAAGAGAAAAATAAATAAAACAAAAGGGTCTTCCCACCCTCTGTCATCCTCCTCCCTTCCAGGACAATCTATTTTACAAAAGGCCCATAAATAAACAATTCCCACATAGTACTTCCATCAGTCAGAAGAGGAATGGCAACAGTGAGGGCTCTGTGAAACTGACAAAAGGAGTACAGGCCATGATCAATTCCTCAGGCAGGTGCCTTACGGACACAGAGGGTGGAAAACCATGTAGGCATGAGTCAACATCCAGCACCTTGCTGCTCGAGTTTCAGGAGCTGTTTTTCAAGTTTGGAGATGTTTACTCGATGCATCATGAGAAACTGGCCATTCAAATGAAAGACAGGAATGTCAAATTGATATCTCTCATACCAAGCAGAATTTTCGGGAAGGGTGATGTCCACCTCCTGTAAAACAAACTGAAACACAGGCAGGCTAAAGCTCTGTACATTAGAGACCATGAAGCAATGCAGCAACTGTGCTGATGAAGTAATGCTCAGACTGTTTGTAATGCTTGGAGATTTCTGTTGTCATTTGTTTGCTTTAGGTCCACAATGTTCTAATGCCCCTGATTTCTAAAACTTTACTGATTTCCGTACATGAGGTATTTTCTAACTCCTGATCTTCCTACTTTTCTGTTACACCTGCTACAGTCAGCAACAGGACTCTTCTAGGTAACTGAAATAGACAAGTCCCAGCTAGGAAGCTGCCTGAAAATCAGGACCAGAAGCGCTTTGGCAGGAAGAATGGCAAAGGTGTGATGATTTGCTACATGAAAACACTGCCATGGGAGTTATAAAATGAGATAAAAGGAATGGGATAAAAGTTTAAAGAAAGCATGTATCTTCACCTTCTAGTTAACTTTGACTCATATTAAAATCAGAGTAGGAAAATCAGTACTGTTATGGAAAAAACACTTAAGGATAATGAGTTTTTTGGAAATCAGCACTAAAGTCTCTCTGAAGAATAGAAAGAAAATTTAAATGAAAAATCATTTAATCTCTTTTCCTAAAGAAAGGAGCCAAGCAGATACTTTATATCATATGTCATATCCATTGCACATACATAAAAGCCACACTGTCATATATTACCCTGTTTTTATAAGGCTTGAGTAGCTCTTTAGCCTCATCACACAAGGGGCATGGATCCTACATGAAGAAAAAAACCAAGTTGTTAAATCCAAAGAATGGTTTTTTGCCTAACAAAAGCAAAATAAAACATGAAGCACATTGTCCTTACTTAAAAGGACAGTTTTCCATCAGGTTAATTACAGTTCTTTATTCCCAATGCAAAACATTACCATAGAATCTTTTTAATAGCTAGAATTTCAAGACAGATGGGATCTGCTCTTTTTGGCCGTTTTTGACGTTTATCCATATTTTATATGTACAGTACATTCAGGTGCTTTGCCGCTGATCTCGCCATCTAAGGCTTTGTCCTTCCTGAGTCAGGCGCACCTCCGCGGCCTCTTCCGCTTGGCCTGACCGCCGCTGCCAGTCTCCTGCAGCCACTTGTACTCTGTGTGGAGTGGGGAGTACCACGGACCTTTACCCTATTTTTCCTAACAGTCTGCAGGAATAAACCTAATAGAACAATGTTAGAGAGTGTCTCATTTTTAAAAAGAGGAAAAAAATCTCTTAAAAAGACAACTGTACCAATTTGTAATTACTTTGCTTGTTTTTATTATTACAAATGTCAAGTAAAGGTATCCTGGACTAATGTTCTACTTAAAGAACAAGCACAGCTTAGTGCCCACTGTTGTTCACATTCTTAAAACACTTTGTGGAGAGGTCTGTCAAGAATACTGTGGATTTTTGGCATACCGTAAGGAATTCTCAGTCTTTAAGTCTAAGAAAAGGGACTAGTACTTACACGAGCTCAAAATAACATTACTGATTCCTATATAAAACCTGGCTTTTAACATATCAGGAAGAGATGAACTATTATGTAAAAGAGAAGCCCTTCTTCCAGCTTAACTCACTGTATGTTTTGAAATGAGGAATGAAATATTTGTGAATCTTTTGGACCTGATTTCCTGTGACAGAGAATTAGGCTCACCAAGTTGTTATTACTGGTAGGATTAGCAAAATCATTGTTTCTTTGTGATACTTTGAGAATTTTAGATAATTTTAAGATTATTTATGATACTTGAAGAAAACCATGTTGAAATTTTCTAAGAAAGCATCAAGACTAAACATAGGATTTTAAAAGTAAAAGCAAGACAAGAACATGCTAAATTGCAGAAGCGCCAAAATGTACCACTTTTTGCTTTTATATTAAAACTTGACAAGAGCCTAGATCTAGGTGTACTGTTTTTGAACCAGGGTTTATAGAAGCCTACAATTATACATCCAAATATGTGCATATATTTCTAGAAGGAAAGTTTCATTACATTCTAAAAAGCAACTAAGAAACTCACTGTAAAATCCCCCTTCCCCAGAATCTCCCTTGGGAAGCGTCATCTGCCCTGCACCTGAGTTGTTACGGACATTTGGTGGGCTGCCCGTTCAGCACCCACTCCCCTTTCTTGCACAAGTTTCATTTCATTCCACAGCACCGTTCTCAGCATGTGACAAATTCCTTTTCTGAGCAATCAGAATAACCTGCCCCTTGTGCCCACAGCGAGCTCAGGGCTGAGCTAATCAGAGCCAATGGGCAACCATGAAACTTTTGTGGGATGTCTATGCACATCTGAGGGTATGAGATCTGGGGTTCAGGTTACTGCAGTGAGGGTGGATTTTACCAAAAAGATTAGCTCCTGTGGCATGATATTCCTTTATTAATTTTATTTATTTATTTTTGTAGTACTGGGGATCAAACTCAGGATCTTTGGCTTGCCAGGCAAGTGCTTGTTCCACTGAGTAATATCCCCAGTCCATACTATTCCTGAAATAAGAAAAATTCACGAGGGGCCTGCCCATTAGCTCAGTTGTTTAAGTGCCTGCTTAAGCAAAGCAGTTAGGATCAGGATACTGTGGTTTGATCCCAGGATCCTTAGGCTTTGCTAGACCTGCCCTAGAGGCAGCCTGAGCCAGCCAAAAAAAAAAAAAAAAAAAAAAAAAATGTCTTTCAGAAAAACTCATGAAATCTTTTTATGTAAGTCACTCTATAACACTGGGCGTGGTGGGGTCTGTGGAGATGGCTCAGTGGAATAAGCACTTCCCTGGTAAGCGCAAGGGCCTGAATTCAATCCTGGGTTCCACCAAAAAAAAAAAAAAAAAAAAAAAAAACCAAAAAAAATGGCGTGATGGTATGCACCTTTAATCCCAGCTCTTAGGAGGCTGTAAACAGGCAGATCATTACGAATCTGATCTAGTAGTGAGACCCTGAACACCCTGTAACCCTTCCCTAAAATACAAAAATAAGTAAAATACAAAAGAAAAAAATAAGTCACTCTATAAAGTTCCCTGGACTAACATTTTTCCCTGGACTACAGTGTTCCTTTCACTGGGTTGTGAGTTCTCAGGGATGGCAGGGGTATCTTTTCATGTGCTTCACGTGTTCAGTACATATATTAAACCTGAACAGAAGACTGAGGTTTTGTTTGACTTTCATAAATTTTTCTGATTATCTCAGGTGGTATTCAACTGAAAAACAGTGCAGAAAGTAGGCCAAGTGAGCACAACTAGCTTTATGAGATTATTTCATTCTTATGGTTCTCATATGCATTTCCTATCATAGATTCTCAGGTGAAGAAATATTTTGGGTTCTGTAATTCCCAACAGTGTAACATATATTCATAAGTATGAAAAATAGTTTAGATTAAATATTTAAAGAAACTCATTTTAAAATCTACATGAACTCTGTTATTAGATAACTGTCAAAGGTTTTCCAACTGCTAAAATACCTATAAACCTGGAAGTTCTGTTAAAGAGAGACCTTTTTAAAAATGACAATTTATATTTCATCATAAATTACACACAATGGTGTGAACTAGCAAAAAGAAACTATGATGTTTATACTATGAATTGCAGGGGAAAAAAAGCTCTGAAAAATTTTCTTAAAAACTAGCCTTGTAGCTTCAGTGCAGGACAGTGAATCCTCATTATGCATGGGTTCTGCATTTGTCAATTTGCCTACTTGTTAAAACTTATTTGTAACCCTCAAATCAATACTTGAAGCACTTTTGTGGTCATTCATGAACCAGATGCACAGTGATTAAAAAAAACAGTCCACGGAAGCAGTCATTCTAAACTGAGGTCCAACAACTTATAAATGTAGTATGAGAGTTGAATGTTTCAGCTCTCATACTACATTTATAAGTCAGTGTCTCCTTCATGAGCTGAACATGAACATTTTTCATGTTTGTGCTTTTTTGTTGGTTAATTTTACAAAATAGCCACCAAGCTCACTGTTGAAATGCTGTCCAGTGTTCTAAAGCATAAGCAGGATGTAATCTGCCTTGTGGAGAAAATACACATGTTAAGCTTCATTTAGGCATGGGTTAATACTGCTGTTGGCTGTGAGTACAATGTTAATGAATCAACAATATACATTAAATAAGGCACCTTTAAACAGCAACACATATAAAATAAGGTTCAGTATTAGATTAGCTGAGATTTTCAAGAAGAGTAGTTGACAAAAATACTATAATTAGAGGCTCCCAAAGGCCTAGTGCATTTCATAGGAGCAATGGTCACTATTTGCTAATTCAGTGATGGTTCAGTGGTTGTCAATTCAGTTCATGATAACTATGTTTATAACATACCACAAATAACCATAAATAGTAAGAACTAACATTTCCAAATTACATACTTCTAAAGATTATATTATATTATATATATTATACATAATTGTTTTTAAAATGTCAGGGTCAGACGACCACTAAATATACAAATTTATCTTCTGAGTACTATGAGACAAGGAGGTATCTGGGAAGGAGACAGTTACTTTCGTTGTGCTGATGGAGAAATTAAGCAGGTCTAAACACTGTGTTTCATTACCTTTCTTTTTAAAGTTGTCCCCTCTTGTCCATCTATGTATAATTTTCTTTACTCAATAATTTTAATATTTTATACTTCTAAGTAGCAATTTGATTTTTTCACCTTGTACCTTTGTGAATAAGGTTAGCACAGGCAGAGTTGTCCTAGAGGCAGAGAGATTTCTCAAGAAGAGTCCAAAGAAGGATCTGGTAACTTGCATGCTATTTCCTTGAAACCAGAGCATCTTAGTTCTGCCAAAAAAAAAAAAAAAATTGTCACACATTATATAACTAGATAATGCTGAAAAAGCCCCACCTATGACTGCATGAGAATTTGGAGAACATCTAGCCATAAGCTGTAACAAAAACTACATTTCTCCTGCAGCATCCTGATGATGGCTTATCTCATTGGCAAATACTCAAAAAACATCCAGACACTATCATCACAGCAAATAAAAGTCAATGGTTCAAGTCCCCAACTGAATGTATATGTTATCTCTTATGAGATCTACTCTTCTATTGTAAGAGATGGGAAAGTGTAAAGCTATAGTTAGGGGAAATATAGTGGTAAATTGGGTTGAGTTAACTTGTCAGAAATAAAAACCTCCGCTCAATTCCTCACACAGCATTTTAAAAAGAAACTGCCATAATGTTCAAAAATTTCATACACAAATGTACTAGTGTTTCTACTGGAGAGATTTCAGTGAGAACAGCTTAATAGCAGCATGTCAAACACAAGGCTTTGAAGCTCCCTTATCCTGCTACCTTGCTTGACACAAGACACCCTATTATTCTTAGCTATTCTTTTGAGCCTTTAGCTTTGTTTTAAAGCTACGAATATCATAACTTCATTTTAAAAACACGTATGCACTGTTGGCTTTATCATTTATCAATATTCCTAAAATGAATACATTCCTGGGATCATGATTGCTTCACTTTGCTTTACTCTCACAAACTTCATTTATCACTTTTCTCTCCCTTACTTTGGCAAATTTCAGCTGCAGAATATTCTCTCTAGTCTGCAAATTCCCAGAGATCATCTGTCCATCAGAAGCTTCATTTCTTTTCCGTCTGCCTCAAAAGCATGGAAGTAGTTTCTCCCATTTGGCCTGGATTTCATGGTACTTCCTTTGAAGAGGTCTTAGTGACTGCATAACCACGCTGGCCAGCCTGCAGTTCTCTATAGGTTTTGTTACAATTTTCTCTTGCCCTTTATTTTTTATTTTATTTTTTTTCTCTTGCCTTTACTATGTAACATTATTTATGTCCCCTTACTATAATATAAATTCTATAATAGCAAGTATATGTTCACTTCTGTATCTCTAAGTACTCACAATTAACCTGGCATATTGCAAGAGCTTAAATATTGAGACTTTTCCATCCTCTGCAATTTTATCTCTATCCCTGTTCAGTTACTCAGTATGCAGACAAGTCACTATTTAGACTTATAATTAAGTGGTAGGTAGTTGAAAGGGGACACTCCTTAGGGTGTCCTCAAGATTTTGGGCTGGAGCACTGCAGCTAGTCCTAACCTCTTTGCTGTCACCTTGCTGAATCCCCCCATCTGCTTCACAGAGCATGACCACAGTAATTAAGTGTTAATCTTTGCTGGCAACCATGCTCTTCAGTGCAAGATCAGCTTTAAACTCATTTCAAACAAAATGATTTGACTTTAGAGAAAACCATCCACCCATATCAAACTATAGTAGGAACCATAGGACAAAAAGATCAGATACTGGACCAGTGAAGACAGCTCAGCAGACTAAGTGCCTGCTTAGGCAAACACAGGAACTGCATTTTGATGCCCAGCACCACATGCTGTGCTGGCACTGCCCCAAGGCATGCTGGGCCAGACATCCAGTATGGGTGTAGTGGCACATGCCTGTAAGCCCAGTGCTAGGAAGGTTGAAAACAGGAGGATCACTGTGAGTCTGAGCTGTGCAGTGAGACCCTGTACCAAATAAATTAAAAAAATCAGATACTGATCATGAAAACATTAATCTTTCCTTCATTTTCAACCTCTTTGCTTCCACTTCTACTCAGTTAACCCTGCTAACTAAATGATCTTGATAATGCAAAGGAAAGGAATGTGGTAAGAATTTTGCAAGGGTCTGTTATTCACAGTCACTCCAAGGTAGAGAATGATCTAAACAATTTCATAACATTCTGTGCTAATCTCAATTAAGTGTCAAGCACTGGTATCTACATTTTCTGTAAAGTCAGCAGAATCAAAAAGGCTCTAAGAGATGAACATGGTGAGAGACACAGTTCCTAAACATAGCTTTGTCTAAACAGCATAAAGAGGAAAGTAGTTGTGGCAGGGAGAATGTTAACCACATTTATGGTATATAGAAATTTAAATACTACCAGTGGCATACTATCTTAGGATGTTGGTCAGAGAAGTTGTGCTATACATGGAAAAAAACACTAAAATTAGTGTTTTATTAAGTGAAGAAATACAGCCTTTAGGAATGAGAAGGATCAGGCCATCTATGGCAGTAACCTAAAACTATAGCAAGGGAGTGAGCTACAGCTACATTCTTTTGGTGGAGAGATTGATGATTTATTAATGTCTGGTTGATAATTAAAACAAACTTGTTGCTTTTACTTAGCTAAGGTGAGACTGAAGTATTAAGGCTTTTAAAAAATTCACATGCACAATGGAAATCTGCTTCAGTGTTTGCAACACGACAAAACAGCATATGGTCTTGGTTACATCCAAGACAAATAAAACCTGTCATAGTAAACAGAATTGCTATTCATTCCAGATTTGCTGGAATATTTGTTCAACCAACTCAGAGCTAAGTAATTTCTTCAGTGCTACCACCATTCTATTTACAACTTGTTCTCTTCTTGACTGTTACTCTACATTTCTACTTTTTTACACATTTTCAATCACTTAAGTACAGAATGTCTATTGAGAAACGTGTAAAAGTGACAAAGAATAGGAAGGGAATCAGGGAGCTGAAGGGCAAAATGGGTCTTGGGAGGGCAGAAATAATCATTGTTTATATGCACATACAACGCCAAAATGAAACCCATTATTCTATGTATTTAATATGTACTAACAAAAAGATTAAAATAAAACCAATTACCACCATTTGATGAAGTACAAAAAAATTCTTGTTATGCTATTTTATAAGCTGCATATTTTTCAAATGCCCTAAGGTACATGCATATTACCATATTGTTCAATTAACTTATTTCTTTGGAAGTATTATAAAATTATATTAGAGTCTGACATAAAGAAAAAGTTCCCTATCTCTCTCCTACACAGTTATTAAGGTTAACATTCCACAATTCTTATATTCCCACTTAATGCTAGAAAATAAAATGAGAACTCTCTAATATTCTCCTTAGAATATTTTATTAACTCTGTAAACTCTAATATCATTGCTGTCAATGTCATTTCCACCAAATCACACTTTTTGAAGTTAAATCTTAATGTGGGCCACTCTGTCAGTATGACATTTTCATTAGTTTCATTATTTTTGAACAGTACCTTAGCACTACAAAAAAAAAAATCCTGAAAAAGTCTTTGTTTGTTAGCACTGTGAGAAGACCACACATTTTTTTATTATGTCACTGAGTTTAGTCATGAAATATATGTCCTTACTAGACATAGACACAATTTTATCCTTTGTATTTTGTTATACACCTCTCTGATATAACCAGAAAAAAAAAAAAACAAAACTGTTCATAATATCAAAGAAGCAAACTGGGTCACCTTTGTCACAGACTTAAAAAAAAAAAAGCAAGAGGCATAAGAAAAGGCATAAGCCTGGATTTGGAATGTGCTTAAACAAATTCCACAGACTAACAATAAAGATGGTAACTTCTGCTATTTCAAGTCCTGGGCCACTCAGAAGCAGGGATATCCCTGAAAGACAATGCGAATGCTGGCCTTTCTATACAACTGAAGCTGACTTCAGTAGTCTTTATGGGAGAATCAAATACAACATGGAGGGAGGACAGACTTGACCAATTCAGTCCTCCTTGAAGCAAGACAGGGATGATAACTTAACTTTATAGCATTTTCCCTGCTAAGCACCGAAGGGCATACCATTAAAGCAGCCAATTACAGTATTGAAAGAAGTCAGGGTTGTTTGAGCCTTTATTAAGGATTATTCATTTCTTGCATGAGGAGCTGCCCTAGCTATGCTACATGTGATTTATGTGGGGCTTGTGGATTTTTCAAACACTGTGTGTATCTGATTAAGAGAGAAACAACATTGTTCTCACTTGAGTAGAAAAACTGACCTTAACTGACCAGAATTCTATTCACACAGTCATTTGGCACACTAAAGCTCTAAGCTCACATGATCCTTCATCAGCACGCTGCAGTGTTAGCTCATGTGCAAAATCAAAAAGTCTATATAAGCACAGGTACCGCCTTGGTTATTAACAGATAATGTCAGAGCTTCTTCACAAGAGTATAATGTAAATTTAATGTTGAGCTGACATTAACCAAACACTATTACCACAGCTCTTGCTGAACCTGTGTTCCATAGAGAGCTCAGGGCTTCTGTTTAGTCATTTGTGCCATGTGAGAAGTTAAGTGCTCCATTTCACATTCATTACCACCTAAGCATGATGTTTCTGCTTTTAATGGGATGAACAGAGACAACACACACACACATACACACACACCACACCACATACCCCTACCTCTTATGGAAAGAATCCTATTATTGTAAATTACTGAAAACTTATGTAAGTCCTTTGGGTCATTGCAGTTCATACAATTCAGGAAAGCACAGGAGAAACTGTGCCCCACAGTAATTCTCTGCTTTTGATCAAAAAGGTATGTCTGACTCTCCCTCCCTCCTAAACAAATGGGTACCTAGCCTGAGATCTTAGGTAAAGGGCAAGAGAGAGACTGGCCCAGTGGAACCATGAGAAACAAGAAAAGGCACCATACAAGGATGAAGCCAAAACTGAAAATTGAAAAGATACTCTGAGGTGTTGATTCCAAGAGGCTAAGCAGAGCTGGGAATGAGGCTAAAGAACAGAAACAGGGAATAGGGCAATACAAGGCCCAACTTGGAGTGGGGCCCTAACTCACTGGCACGTCTGGGAACACAGGTGTTTTTCTAGTCTCAGCCTCAGAAGTCCAGGTACCTAGCAGGGAAAACTGATGAGAAGGTGGCATCAACTCACACAAGGTATTGCAACAAAGATCCTGAGCTAGCCTTCTACTTGTACATAGCATCCTGTTTAGCTTTGTTCTGACCAGAGTTGATAATGATTTGCTTGTTCACAGCACACAAAATCACAAGTAGCAGGCCTATATTATACCCAACCATGGGGAACAAAGAGCAGCTCTTTATGTCAAAATGCTTCTCTGCAGCTTCCAGAGTCAGTGTCAACAGGTTCTTCATACAGGGACCACAGAAGTTGATAGAAAATCATGTCTAGAAAGGACTTATTGGTCATATGAGTGTTCACTGACAAAAATTCCTTAAATTTCCTTCAAATTATTATCACAGCCATGGAATTTTCAAGTGCTTTGACACTTGTATTCCACTATTTGGACTAATGGGTGCTACACTCATTCACATTCACATATATTTAATTTGAACTTTGTGAAAATTTTACAGCATGAACTTTACCTATCCAATAAGATTACAATTTCTCTAAAAGTATATGCCACTTATGTATCCACTATTTAATATATGCAAACTAATTTTACCTTCTTCTAGGTAAAGTTAAACTGCCAGATTTTGCTGTCATCCTATTTTGTGGTTAGTTCATTTTTTTTGCTTACAAATATGTAAAGTATATGGAGTCACCAATTTCATACACTAGGTACAAGCAGCAAAAATGCTACATGTGCTTTAGTAGATTCAGGGAAAGAATGGTATATTTTTACTTAAAAAATGAAAGTTATGTAGACTTTATAGTCATTGGAAAGCTGATGATATTATTCACTCATTTGTACCATAGTGAGGAGGAAAAGAAGAGTTGGAATAAGAGATGATCCCTACTCATGAAAAACTGAAAATATCTGGTTGGAAGATAAGACATGCTTACATACACAGGTAAATTAGAAATACAGGGGATATAACAATGGAGGATATAATAAACAACTTCAAGCATTCTAAGAGCATGGGTTGAAACTGAAGGTGGCTTGCAAACAAACTTTTAAATCATTTAGAATTTGAATAAATAGACAAAGGGGAAATGTTCCAGATTTGGGATTAGACTAAAAGGTGTTGAGGTAGGAATGCCAAAGGTGCAATTGTTCAAATTTAAAAAAAAAAAATCTTTGTATGTATGTATGTATTTGGTACATGGTCTTACTACGCAGTTCAGACTCAGACCACCCTATCTCACCCTCCTCAGCAATGCAATCACACGTGTGCACCACCACGACCATTTATGGTGGCTGGCTCGGTGAGGGGCCAGCATGGCATGTGGTATAGAAGATCTAATCTGGGTCCTTGTGCTTGCCAGGCAGGCACTTAGACTGCCAAGCTATCTCCCTGGCCAAAACTGTTGAACTTGATGTGTTAACTTCATTGGATTAAGCAATGCTAAGCAGATATGTTCAGCACACTCCTGGGTGTGTCTGGGTGGGTCATGGAGATATGGCCTTCGGCACTATGTATGGTTCTCTCTGGCAATCTCCTTGCTCTGTCCCAGGTATCATGAACTAAGCAGCTCTGCTCTCCAACACCCATCTGGTATGATGTCTCTGCTTAGAGCCAGCCAACCATGGACTGATAAGCAAATTAAATCTCTCCTCCTTTAAATTGTTAGTGCTGACTATGTGTCTCAGCAATGAGAATGATGACTAAAACAATGGGGGAAACTGAATGGAGTCAAGAGATTTCTTTTGAAGAACAGTAGCAAATCAGTTTGGAGGGTGGATGGAAAAGGACAAAACTATGGAGGACTTTAAATGGTAGTTAAGCAATGCATAATGTCATGTATATCTTGGGAACAACTGTAGGGTTTTGAACAAGTGGGATGATAATTCAATGCTTTGGAAGATTAACCTGACAACAGCATGCACAAGCAAAGGAGCATGGAGGAGAAAGTAGCTATATATAGTTCCTTTGAGGTTTGTACTAATATTGTTTAGACAAGATATCATGTCTGCATCTTGTCCTATGAATAACTACTATGAAGACAACAATATGCAATGTATTAATTATTGTAACTGTCCTACTAATCTGTTTTGAAACTGTTCCAATGCTATTTTATCTTTTTTGTCATTAAAATGAATAAAAAATAAAAAAAACTACTTATTGAATGTTCTTTATGTATCTTCAATGTAATGCTATTAAAGGTGCTGAGAAACAATAAACAGGAAAATGAAGCATCTTAACCTCATAGGAGTTCCACATTCTAGTGAAGTCTCTTTAACATCAAGCTATATCAGATAAATGTACAGAAAGGAGTAAAACAAGTGAAGTCCTTTAAATAAAGAACTCTCTGATTAGCTATCATTTGAATTGAAACTAAAGGATGAGAATGTCTAAGGATCCTAATGAGGAGCATTTCAGGGAGAGAAAACATTAAATACAAAGGCCCAAGGTGAGGACAAGTTTGACTTACTAGAAATAACAGAAAAGATAATGGGGCTGAAGCACAGAACACAAGGGAAAGAGGGGAAACAAGTAGGAAACAGGCATAAAGAATGGTCAGTAAGGTTCAAATCATGTAGGATTTTTGGACTACATTAAGAATTTCCATTAGATATGGGGGAGGAAAATTTCATATGAAGGATTATTCTAGGTACTGTGTGAACATTGGGTTATTAGGGAGAAAGACTCAATTGGATTATTGGGGAACAAGAATGGAAACCTAGTTAAGAGATGACTACATTTGACTGGGTGAGAAAGGATGATGGCAATTGCTAGAGTAGAAATAGCCAAGAGGACTTATCAATGAATTGGATATGAGAAATTAAAGATGGCAGCAAAGATAATACAGTTTTGCTCTAGAGCTTATAGGTACGTGACAGTGACATTTGCTGAAAAAGAGGAAGCTGAGGCTAGGATAGTTGAGGGATATGTGGGATCAAAAGCACAGTTATGGAAATTCTGGGGTTCAAGCAGATGGTGATATTTACAGATTTGGTAGGCAAAAGAGATGACTGAGCTGAAGGTATAAACATTTGAGTCTTCATCATCAGTATAGCAATGGAACAAGATGAATTTAAACAGAACAGCAAAAAAAGAGGACCCTGGAAAGAGCTCTAAGACAATCTAATCTTTAGAGGTAGGTAGAGAAGAGCAAGTGAAGAAGACGGTAAGGATGTGGGAGGTATGCGGAAAATCAGGAAAGTATGTCATCACAAAAGCCAGTGGAGAGAAAATTTATAGAATGAGGGAGTGGTGAGGCTTAGAATAAGGGCAGTGAAATAATATATGCAAACCAGAAGAGATGTGTCTGATGTTGCTTTGAAGGAATTGATTCTTTCAATCATGCCCCTTCCTAAAATGAACTACCCTTGATTGGTTCTTGATTAATTTAACATCTCAACTAAAAAGAGGTATTTTTGAGTAGAGACTATGGTTTAGAGGAGGTGATGGCAAAAGTTGACTGAGTAACTTAAAAGGGGTAATAAATATAAAAGTCTGTGTAAGTCATTAGGTAGAATAGAAAAGTAAAGCTTAACTACAGATTACTAAATAATATGAATAGTAATGTACTGTTATAAAAATAACAATGATTTTATTTATGGAAATGTACTTTTATTGCTCTTAAATAGAAGACTTAAATCTGTAGTAACAGTCTCAGAAATGGGAAACTACAAAACTGAAAACTATTTCAAATAAATAGTTAAAGATTTTACATTATGAGCATTATTCAAATAAAAATTTCTAAGGCATATTACTGTCAAATATCCTCATCATCAAGTCTAGATAAGACTGTTCAATAAATATCTAGCAAGGGTACTGGTTTAGTTCAGTCAGATTACACACAATTCTAAAACAGCACATAGATTCTGAGCTTTTGAGTAACTGAAATTTCCCTTTAATAGGTTTTAAACAAAGGCCAGTTTCCTTCCAGTTGCTCTTTCCCAGTACTTGCCTGTATTTTTCAAAGGAGGAAATGTAAAACCATTATTATTTAACCTATGATCTCTACAATTCATGTGTGTCACAACAGAAGCTGTCCAGATATTGGTAAAGCTGGGCTTACTTGCTCCAAGTAGTTTTAAACAAATTGTCTAGACATCAAACGCATTTAAATGAACATAGTTCCTATCAACTCATCAGAGTAATTAAACATAAATAGCATAATTTTTCATTTAGAACATTAAAATTATGCTTTCTGTTGGGTTTCAGTTGGAATTCTTCAAGTGTGAATTACTTAAGTGCAGTTTTTAGGTAAGGATTTTATTATATATCCCATAGTGAAAGGCAACTATCACTAACTAGTTTTGAGACATTGGGAAAATCCTTTCCTCTCTGAATCCTGGGTCTAGTTATCAAATGGAAATTCTATGATTTGTCCTTGACATTTTCCAGAGACTTCAAAGAATTTTGCACACAGATGAATTTTGGGTCTCGAAAGTCCTAATCTGAGAGGAGAAATCCCATGTGAATGATATGTAATTGCATTAGGTCCTAAACAAAGGATGGGAAGTGTTTTTACTGCTAGCAGCCTAAAAACACTTAGCTGATAAGTATGATAGTTTACGTACAGACCCAGGCAGGAGTCATTGCCAGTTTTTTTCTCTTGGTGTTCAATCACAACTGGGAAGCCTGGCATCAAAAAGGACAGAGTTGGGAAATGGTGACACTGAAAGGGCTTGACATTCATCTTGTGTAAACATCTGAGATGGAAAACTTTACTTCCACAGGAAGAATAGTGTATTTTTCTCCCTCCCTATTAGACACATTTTAAAAAGTACTTTTAATGATAGATCTTCTTCACCTTGGCATGTGTAGAAATACCATTGCTTTTGCCTTGCCCTGTAGCAAGCTGACAAATGTGAAGTAAAAGGAATCTTCAGTGTAAGCACAAGTTTGTTTTAGAATCTTTAGACCTTAGCAGTCACTCTTTCCAGATCATTGCTTCAGAGGAGTCTACTTGGTAATAGGGTTGCTTCACATGACAATGTCAGGGGAAGGTTTCCAGGAAAACACTCAGCTGAGAAAAGTAAAATGATGCCAATTAAGAACAGCAATGTATTTCCACGATACTGTCTCTGTAGTGCTAGAGTCCAAAGGGGATTCTTATTGATACAATGGGGTCTGTACATATTGCAGCCCTCCCTTTCTAGGTTCAACCCAAAAGATACTGACTCAGCAACTGGCCCACAGCCAGGGCAGCACATTCCAAATTCAGATTGTGCAACAATGTTCAGTTCAATTATGACATAATGGCTGCAAAGCTGTTCCTGAAAGCCAAGAAAACCTGAATAATGTGGTTGGGTTATATCATACATGAGGGCTTAACAGAGTTTAAAAACCAATTTGAAAATTCCTTCATTCCATAAAGACTGCATTAAAATGAGGGTAGAATCATCTAGTTCAAGAAATGGGAACAAAGTGCATAAGGAATTATGCAGACTCCTTTCCACATTATGTTACTTAATCGAAATTACCCATTCCCTTAGAAAACATCTGATATTTAATAACGACTCAGAAAGAAGGCCATTTCATTAAACTATTCTTAAACTCATGCCTTGCCAGTAATAGCAGTTTTCTTGCTATTTAGAAGCTCACAAGCCCATTCCCAAAACAAGATTTTGTAACTCTAAATCTATCCACCCAGTGTCTTCTATTTATTACCAATACTCTACCCATTTCCAGTCCAACTTGCCAAAGAGGTGAAATAATCCATATTAGCACACAGGACCTGAAAGATGTTTCATTAATTTCTAACCATTCTGTAGAAAATTGCTGTGGAGAGTTGAACTCAACTCAGTATTTCATAGGACTTGTGATATCAACACCATAGAAGTGCAATGCTCCATCTGAATGCTGGAAATAAGCCACTGAGTTGAGCCCCTGGAAACCTTAAATGTGAGAGTCTACAGTCTTCTGAGTCCTAATCTGTTCCTCAACAGATTATTTTAACTTTTTAGAATTGAAAATGACTTTGGATGAGGACAATGATGTTTAACTGGTTCCTCACATTGCATTTTTTGTTCACTTGTCCATATTTTTTCCTTGAGCCATGAAATACTGAATGAGAACATGGAATTTCAGAAATAGAAATCAGTACAATTTCTTCTGAAAAAAATTTCAAAAAAGGAAAAAATATATATCCTCAGAGAATACTACATAACAGAAGCCATGTTTTGTTTCAGGCTTGTTTTTAAGTTGGAGAGAAGAGAAAGTCTCAGCTTTGGATAAAAATTTTTTTCATCATAAAATGAAGTTCTGACCTCTAAACCTAAAAAGATTCACATTAATTTCACCTTTTGAACCTGGAGAAACAGCCAAATTTAGGTCCTTTTACCCCTAGGAGCATGACCCAAGTTGCCCTAGGTGACTATTTTTTTAATTAAATAATAGCACCCTTTCTTTTGATTGACTGGAAGGACTGTATGTTTTAAAAAATAAAATATCAAATAATTCAATGTCATTTCCTTCCTTCCCGACTAAGCTAGAAACCACTTCCCCATTATTTCATTATTAATATGAAAAAGTACTGGAACAATTGGAGGAAGTTCATTTATTTACTGTTGGAACATTCTAGTTTCTGCTATAATCCCACTGGAAAAAGGAAGAGGTAACATATACCTCATGACTATCCAATTACAACAGAAAACGTTGCCTGCTCTGAGCCCTTTCTAAATGCCATCAGTAAACTAGGAAAAACAACCATGGGTTTTCTTCAATGTTATTTGAGCAATCTAGATTTAAAATAGTGTCAAAACACAGGTTTTCTATCCTTGAGGCAGGACACATCAGAGCCCTAAGGAAGTTAATAATTTAGCACACTTCCATGAAAACTCTTTCAATATTTGCTGAAAAGGCATTTGGATGAGAAGTGGAACATAGCAGGTCCAGAGGGAGTGTAGAGACAGGGTTGGCAGGGTCTTTTGACTTGTATATTCCAGTCAGCACAACGAAGGCCCCACAACTGTGCAGGTCAGATATTCTTTTTTTTTTTTTTTTTTTTTTTT